>PVIC010008390.1:0-48186 GCA_004025085.1 Thryonomys swinderianus | reverse complement strand
TTATTAAAAAATGAAATAAATCAGCTTTGTAAGTCAAGGTGGCAGACTGGGTCCAGCATGTCCCTCTCCTTTGTCCTGAGATTTCATAAAAATAATATATAAGGGAATTTTTAAATCCTGGAGCCCACATCAGTGAAAAAAAACTATCAGAGAATAAGTAAATCCCAATGGTTTAAAGGTGGTTAAGAGTCCTGGCTGTTAAAATAGAGCACAGGGCCAGGCTTGGTGGCTCACGCCTGTAATCTCAGCACTCGGGAGGCAGAGGCAGGAGGATTGCTGAGTTCGAGGCTTGCCTGGGCTACATAGTGAGCTCAGGGCCAGCCTGAACTACAAAGCGAGACCCTGTCTCAAAAAAATAAAAAATAAAAAAATAGAGCACAGGGAGGCAATCCAGGGCAAGAGTTATAGTAGGAGGGGTTGAATTGCCCTCTAGAGCCTCCAGGCTTCACCACCACTGATGCCCAGTGGTCAGCAGGGAGAAGCTGGCATTTGCTCAGAGCCTCCTTCTGACTGGCCAAGCCTCAGACACACTCACATAGCCTTTCTCTGCAGCCCAACCAGTCATCAGCTGGACACAAGTACTGGGGGAGGCCCAGAACTGTTCTCCATACAAATCTACCTAAGAGTCCCGGTTGGACAAGACAGCCAGCGAGGCTGTCAAGTTTCAGCACAGAAGCCTCTGCATTTGGTACATCACAGGCAGTCTCCCAGTCCCTCGCACCCTCATAAACAATAAGGCTTCAGGGCAACAAACTCCAAATTTGCCTCAGGCCTCCACAAAAGGCTATGGATCCCTTCACCTTTGATGCACTAGATAGTTAAGGAGAATCTGCATTATGAAAGAGAAACATATGTAAACAGTAACGTCACCAAAAATGACTCTCTAAGAGGGAACAAGAACTCAGGAAATAGACAGGAATTTTTTTGAAACCTCTAATATGTTACAAGAGATTTGAGATTATATTGTATCATAAAACAAGAATAAAAAATCAAAAAAAGGAGAGGTAAACAAGAATTGGAAACATGTATGATCATCAGAGATCTGTAATAAAAAAATAAATAACTTATAAAAATAGAATAAAAATACAAGGGTTGGAAAGCTTTGTCAAAGAAAGAATAAAGAGGGAAAAAGAGGACCAACAACTCATTGAGGAGAAAGGTTAACAAATACAAAAGACTGCATTGACAGTAGTCTAAAAAGAGAGGCTCAGATAAAAACAGCAAGGAGGAAATTATCTAAGAAATGAGGGGAAGAGTCCCTGAAGCTAAAAGAAAAAAATCAGATTTCACATTAGATACAAAGCCAGGCATAGTGGCTCACACCTGTAATCCTGGCACTCAGGAGGCAGAGGCCCGAGGATTGCTGAGCTTGCCTTGGCTACATAGTTAACTCAGGGCCAGCCTGAACTATAAAAGCGAGACCCTGTCTCAAAAAAAAAAAAAAAAAAAAAAAAACAGGGCCGGAGATTTAGCTCAGCAGTTCCAGCGCCTGCCTCGCAAGCACAATGTCCTGAGTTCGGTCCCTGGTAACCACATACAATGCTGGGCATGCTGACTCACACCCTCCAGCAATCAATACCACATACCACATGCTGGGCATGGTGGCTCACGCCTGTAATCCCAGCACTCGGGAGGCAGAGGCAGGAGGGTTGCTGAGTTTGAGGCTTGCCTGGGCTACATAGTGAGCTCAGAGTCAGCCTGAACTACAACATGAGACCCTGTCTCAAAAAAAAAAAAAAATTAAGACACATAATAATCTGGGCATGGTGGCACACACCTGTCATGGCAGCATTTAGGAGGATAACATAGAAGGATCTCTGTGAATTCAAGGTCAGCCTGGCTTACATAACAAGACAGCAGATGCTGTCTCAAAACAAAACAAAACAAACAGTGAAAAAGACCACACCTAACATACAAAGCAGACACTTCCCATAGTTTAGTTAAAAACGATTTGCCTCCTTTCCTGAAAATTTTGACCTCAGGGAGCAGGCAGATAGCCTATGACATCACAAAAGGTGCCCCTCTTTGCCTCAGAAATTAGAAATGACAATGGGTCTTAACTGATCATAATAAATTCCATCCTTTTCCTCCAGTGAAGAACTAGGACTCAGCAATGTGCGCAAGTTCTGGCCAATGAGCAGGTGTCTTTCGAGGAACTCTCCTTTCACAGTAAAACTCAGTCTCATAGAGAGAAGTTTCGGCATTAGGGCAAAGACATGTGTGGGCGCTGGCTCTTGACCACAAGGAACAAGTATGGGATGCCAAGATTATTCCTTTCCTGCCTGTGAGGCAGCACAGACAGACTGGGCCTGGCCTTTGATGGCTGAATTGCTTCTAACCCGAGACTACCTACTTCTTGCTGAAACCACCGTTAATTGAATTTTGTTTTCATTCTGTTTACAGCTAAAATATTCCTAGCTAAAATAAAACACGTATATAAAATTTCATAGCAGCAGAATTAATAAGTGACCTAGTGACTTCTAAAGAGGAAAATAATAACCTAGAAAGGAAATAGATTGTCATCAGATGGAAGACATTATAATTGTCAACCAAATGGATGTGAGAAATAAGTAGACTTCACAATTCTGCATGTATATAATTTTGAACCTGCTACACTGATCAAGACTGTGGCTGGAAATAGTGCACAGCATACTCAGAAAACACAATTAAGGAGAGTTTAATGAAGGTATTTGCTTTTACAAATATAAAATAGAAATTATTTTTTCTTTTGTTTGTGTGTGAGGGTGTATGTAAGTGTGTATGTGTAGTGCTGGAAATAGAGCACAGGAGGCTTCATGCATGCTAGATAAGTACTCTACCCTCAGCCTTTTTATTTTGAGACAGAATCTCACTAAGTTTCCCAGGCCGGCCTTGAAACTGTGATCCTTTGTCTCATCTTGCCAATGTTAATGCTGGCATTACAGCATATAACACTACAACCAGTAGAGAGATATTTTCTTTTTTTTTTTTTTTTTTGAGACGGTGTCTTGCTTTGTAGTTCAGGCTGGCCCTGAACTCACCATGTAGCCCAGGCAAGCCTGGAAGACAGCAATCCTCCTGCCTCTGCCTCCTGAGTGCTGGGATTACAGGCATGAGCTACCACGCCTGGCACTGTGGTGTGTGGTATTGATTGCTGGTGGGCGTGAGTCACCGAACCCAGCATTGTATGTGGTCACCAGGATCAAACTCAGGACCTTGCGTTTGCGAGGCAAGTGCTGGAATCACTGAGCTAAATCTCCCGTCCGGAGAGAGAATTTATTTATCCCATCCGAGCATTAACCAGGCTGGACTCTTATTTAGATTCTAAGAGCCGATGAGATTGGGGGTGTTCAGGGTGGTATGGCCATAGATGAGAATGTATTTCTAACCCACCTTTGGAGAAATATTCTTGAGGTTGTAATTTTAGTGAGGAAAAGAAAGATGCTAAAGCCAAAAAAGAGAAGGGAGTGGATGTAGGCACTAGTTAGGAAATCCCAGAAAGATGCCACACAGTAGGATTAGAAAACAGTCAGCCCAAGTATACCATAAATCAGAACAAACAAAGTGAATGTTTTCAAGAGGAAGACTGGAATGAATTCCAAACAATGAATTACAAAGAAGCTAAGAACATTATGGTAAAGAAAGGCTGTATTTCTCTTCCCAAGAAGAAAAAAGAAAGACAAGCAGAAACTCCAACTATTTACTAAACAACTACTTGTGGGCACCTGAGAATACCTTTTTTTTTTTTTTTTTTTTTTGAGACAGGGTCTCACTTTTGTGTTCAGGCTGGCTCTGAGCTCACTATGTAGCCCAGGCAAGCCTCGAACTCAGCAATCCTCCTGTCTCTGCCTCCCGAGTGCTGGGATTACAGGCATGAGCCACCGCGCCCAGCCTGAGAATACCTTTAAACATGTTTTGCCAGGAAAAAAATCTGGAACAGTAGGGTTTTTAGAATTTTGTTTTGTTTTGGGACAGGGTCTCACTATGTAAAACAGGCTGGCTTCATACTTGCTATGAAGTCCAGCCTGTCTTCAAAGTCATGATCTTCCTCATCCTGAAGAGATTACACTGAGATTATAGGTGTGAGATCACACTACATTCAGTTTGAAACACTAGTACTTCAAGGTCTTTTGGTTCCATGACTTGAATGTCCAATATCAAAACTGATGAAGCCAAATGTGCTGGGTCCCAAGTTCTGGCTGGAGGTCCTTTGTTTTCTAACCTGTGTAGAAAAGGAAAGTAAGGGCAGCAGAGGGCCCAGAGTACAGGATATCCACCCTGAGGGATAAAAGGGAGAATCTCCCCAAACATCTTGGAAAAGGACAGGAAAGGAAACCCCTGTCTATGTACTGCCCCCTGCTGATCAGGCAGTTGCCCTCGTAAAATGGTAATTCCTCATTCGCTGTTCCCAGGAAGACCCTGAAGTTTCTAGGGTGCAAGGGTGGATGCCTTTTGGAATTAAAAAAAATTTTTAAATAAACTTCTAAATTTAGAATAAAAATTGTTCTCACAATAGCTGAACCATGGAAATGGCATATATGTCCATCAACGGATAAGTGGATAAAGAAATGTATTTATAAACAATGGAGTACTACTCAACCATAAAGGGTAATTAAGTCATTTGTAGGAAAATGAACAGACTTGAAACCATAATACTAAGTCAAATAAATTAGACACAGAGGCTTAAATATCACATGGTTTCTCTAAAGAGGCCCAATATAGAAATGATAAAGAGAGCAAAATAAAAGTGATAGTAAGAAACACAGATGTAGACTTTGAAGATGGGAAGATCTGAGAGAAGTGATGGCAGGAGGTGGTGTGGAGTGGAAGAAGGCAGAGCAAAAATTATCAAGGTTCAGTATGTACATGTATTGATTCCCCAAAATGAATGTAATTGCTATGTATTGTAAACATACAATAATTTATTAAAAAATAGAATGAGAATTACTGTCTCATGGTAGGTTGGCTATAGGAATTTGATTAATTTATTACAGATTTTGGGGGGATCTTAACAGCCCCTTCAACAATCAATATGTGACACAACAGCATGAAAGCAAATTGAATGTGTCTTCCTAACACCTGCCTTAGGACTACTGTGCTCATCATAAAAAAGGGTATGTTCACAGGAAGCACAATAACTAAAGTAACTTGCCAACACGACCTATAATGTACCACATATGATCTGCTGATCAATACCATTTACTGAGCTTTTTATATGTGCCACGCACTGTGCCAAGACTTTACCTGCAATATCACAGTTTATCTTCAGGGAAACTCTATGAAGCTGGAAATATTATTTTCATCTTGCAGGTGAGAAAACGGAGGCTTCTGAAGTTAGGCAACTTCAAGTGATATTGAAGCCTGTCTGCCTCCATACTCTTTGATCACTCTGCTTTTTGGCCTACAGTGTCACCCCTTGAGAATAATTATGTTGCTTGGAAACACAGTATGGAAGGAGCTATATAACAGTGTATAGGTATATACCACAGGAATTAAGGACTGGCTATTCAATGAGTTGGAGGAACAAAAATACCCCCTGCCTGTGCCTCTCAATGGCTGGACCCCATGGGAAGATGTAACGGAGTAATTCTCGAATGAGTGAGTTCTGAATAACAGGAGCAAAACTCTGCTGTAACACAGCACTTCATTCACTCTGATGATGTTTCAGTTGGAAGTGAATTATCCCTAAGGGGTTTAGTAACTCCCTGATCAATTGATGTGCCTGGAGAATCACACCTACTGTACTACATAAATTATAGATCTCATAACCTGCATTGAATACAAATATTTCTGTAGACTCAACTTATAACTTTTCCAAATACAAAGAAGTAATATTAATATTTCACTCAGAGAAGCTCAAACCAAATCATCAAAGAATCCATCCTACCACCACTTTTTAGCACCCTCTTTCAGAACATACAAACTAGTTCAGAGACATTTTGGTAATTTTCAATGGCTTTATTAGGACCTCCACTAGTCTCGTCTGTGCTCCTTTTTGATACATTTTAAAGAATAAGACAGAGGAAAAGGTATTTCCGGCTATGGGCTTATCTATTTGGTTGCCTGCTGTGGTTAAGTGCCAAAAGACAGTAGGAAGAAATACTTAAATACTTACATAATAGAGAGATGCACTCGTTTGCAGGTAAAACAAGATAAAAACAAAATTAAATTTGATTTCTGCCCTAGAACTGGCCACATGTAAATAAAGCTGGCAAATGATGGCAACTTCTGATGACAGCCAAGTAAAAAGCAAAACTGCACTGCCAGCCTCCTTCCAGGCAGTCCCCATCAGGTGATTTGCTCATCCATAAAGAAGCAAATGGATTTAAAATATACCAGGAAATTCAATTTTTTATAAAAAGAAGCAAATGGAAAAGAATCACAGTTAGGACGCTGAGACGGCAAAACTGTGATCTGAGGAATGCCAGCAAATCCGTGTCCAGTCAGCTCTGATGTCTGAGGGCCAACAGAACTCTAACGCCCTTCTACCATCCACACCCACTGTCCCCATAGACACAGGTTAAAAAAATGCCTTTCTCAAACATCTATCAGAAGAGAAGATGATCAGTCATATGGATTCCATTTCACTAGTTACCAGGGAAATTGTTAAGCTATTTGGGGTGCCATCGTGAGAAACAATGAATCCGATGAAGGCCACACTGGATGGCCTCCTGAACCTGTTGGGGATGAGGGGAAGACTGAGGATCAGAGACAAGGAAAAAGCATGGAATACTCTGCATTTATCAGCTAATTCGTGTGGTCATCCTTGCCTAGGCTTGGAGGTACAGGTTCACATTTTCTTTTCTAAAATACTTTTTTAACACTGACATCTCAGCCCTGGAGACAAATGTTTGTTCACTTGCTTAGAAGAAGAAATGGATTTTGCTAGTTAGAAACACAAAATGTAGCAGTTTTTTTCTATTTCTTATTTTTGTCTTTAATTCTAAATATATACCAACTGGACCACAAGGAAGAAGGTCTAGTTTAAAAAACAAGCTTTTGCAGGATCACCTCAGTGACCTTCTTATGTACAGATAGAAAAATAAGAGGATTGAAAAGAAGCGAGTCTATAGGTTTCACATTGTTCAGAAAACAAAACACGCTTTCTTCATGCTTTCCAGCTTGTAAATAATTTGGTACACATTTGTATTTGACTAACCACTAACTCACAATATGAGGTCAAAATAAATAGCTCAAAAGAAGTTTCTAGTTGTGATGGTGCTAAAAAATGTTCCAAACTCAAGGCTAGGGATGACAGTAGGGGTGAAATGCAACAGGTGTGCCAACCACAATTTTAAGCACCATCTCCAGAGGCCTTGGATAAACAGTCAGGGTTATCTCTGGCCAAGCTTCTCTCTCACAGAGAAACCAGGTTGTTGTCCATGGTGGTTACTGAGGAAGGCTCTTTAACTGAGTACAGAAGGACTTGTGAAGGTGGCCATCCCACCCGCCTGCTGGAACTCTGTACCTGAGCACAACTTTCAATTGTAAAGTCAGATTCAAAGAGAACCAAGAGGCAAATGCCTGGGAAACACCTTCCTGCCAAAGTTGTTTCTGTAGCAGCCTTTCAGAGCTGCTGACACCTGCCTCCAGATGGACACACTGACCTTGGCCGTGGTCACTCAGGTCCACTCTGTGTTGAACCTGGGCTTGGCTAGCAAGCCACCGAGGAGCAGGAGGGGACAGCCATCTGCTGTGGGAGGTGTTGGCTGTGGGTACTCTCAGGAGACAGGTGGTCAGTGGCCCAGAGCTCCACCAGGCTGAAATAATCTGAGGATAGGTTGGCTGCTGGTGACTGTGATGCTCCAGTAAGGATAGAGCAAAGCTGACTGCAGAGGGTGAAAAGCAGGCAATGAAGAACTGGGTCACCCTCACCACCCTGAGGTAAAAGAGAACCAGGACTATGGGGAAGGGTGAGGGGCCCTACAGTTGGGGACCCTGCACTCAGACTGCAGCCCTTAAACCCTTGTCCCTAAGCCATCAATGCCCATCCCAATGGCTTCTTCTGGAAGGGGATGATGCCTTTAACTAACCATGATGACTCCTGGGCATTAAGGAGAAACACAGTAGTGGAGCAAACTGATGAATGCTGTCTGATGCAACACCTGGGTCACATAATCCTTGCTATTTCTCTGTAAACCAACACACTCACATATATTATCTTTGTGGCTTCAATAACACTAGAGCACATTCTCAGAGAAGTTGGTTGCTGGGCCACCTACTTCACTAAATAAAATGCATCCTCCCCTCCCAAATTAACCAAAGTTGTGTGCGGCGTCAGTGGTAGTGTGAGAATAACTGGCCTCCAAATTAACCAAAGTTGTCATATATTGGGGCTGTTGCAAAGAATTATAGTTATCCATGCTCAAAGTACCTCACTGAAAAAACAACGAAAGAAATTTCTAATACTAGCAGCAATGTTTTAAAACTATAAGCATCCAAAAGTCTCAGCAAAAAAAAAAAACAACCATTAAGAAGGGAGAGGCAGGAGGACTGCTGAGTTTGAAGCTTGAGTGGGCTACATAGTGAGCTCAGGGCCAGCCTCAACTACAAACTGAGACCTTGTATCAATAAGATAGACAGACAGACAGACAGGCAGACAGACAGACAGACAGACAGGCAGACAGACAGACAGATAAAACAAAAACAATAGAAATATGAGAAAACAAGGCAACAAAATGCCCTCAAATCTCCCAGCTCTGACTGAAGACAACAGACAATCCAAGACCGCCCCAAGGGACAAAGTAACAAGCCACACACCTAAATTACTCAAAAGAATACCAGAGAAGTTAGAAAAGAGCTCAAAGAGAAACACAGCATGACTGGAAAAGATATAACTAAATAGATAATGGGAGTAATAACCAAAAAGATACAAACACTTTTAGAAGACATTGAATAAAAACAATACAAAACAATATAAAATATGAATGACCAATTTATCAAAGAACTAAAGTCTATGAAAAGTTTTCAATCAGAAATCCAGAAGAGTAAAAGTCATATACAAGGTATGAGCAGTAGAACCAACCAATGTGAGGACAGAATTTCAGAACCAGAAAACAATGATGCTTTCAAACATCTGCTACTCAAAGCCACCTTAAAAACATAAAGAGAGGACCAGAGGATTAGCTCGGTGGTTCTGGCGCCTGCCTCGCAAGTGCAAGGTCCTGAGTTCGATCCCCAGTAACCACATACAATGCTGGGCGTGGAGACACGCCCACCAACACTCAACACCGCATACCACAATGCCGGACGTGGTGGCTCATGCCTGTAATCCCAGCACTCAGGAGGCAGAGGCAGGAGGATTGCTGAGTTCGAGGCTTGCCTAGGCTACATAGTGAGCTCAGAGCCAACCTGAACTACAAAGCGAGACCCTGTCTCAAAAAAAAAAGGAGAATTTCAAAGATGGATCCAACAACTAGTAAATAATTCAAAGAAGACTATGAATGACTGGAATAAGTGGAAAAAATCAGAAGACAACATAAATCCTGTAGAAAACCTATTCAGAGAAATAATTGCAGAAAACTTGTCAAATATAGGGCAAGAAATAAACATACAGATAAATGAGGCACATAGGACCCCAAATAGCTATGACCAAAAGAGAACCTTTCTGCACCACATTATACTCAATGTACCAGAAATATATCACAATGACAAAACCCTAAAAGCTGTTAGAAAAAGGCAACAAATCACACTTAAAAGTAAGCCCAAAAGAATCATAGCAGACTTCTCAACACAAACCTTAAATGCCAGGAGAGCTTAGGGTGAAGTATTTCAAGCTCTAACAGATAACAACTTCCAACCCTGACATATGTATCCTGCAAAACCCTCCTTTAAAGTTGATGGAGAAATAAGGTATTTTCATGACAAGGAGCACCTCAAGGAGCATTACAAAAGAATTCTCAAAAATATCCTGGAGACAGTGAAGCCAACAATGCCCATGAGTCAAAAGCAGAATGTATACACCTGGTGGGATAAGCAATTAAGCAAAAGGGGGAAAAGTAAGGGAACTAGCAAGAGGAAAATAATTCAATCACAAGAATAAGTTAATACCTCACCATAAGAACTCTGAAGGTGAATGATATCAATTCTCCAAAAGATATAGACTGGCAGAATGGCTTAAAAAAACAAACCCAGTAATATGCAGTATACAAGGAACACGTCATTCAAAAAGAAACTCATAGATTAAAAAGTCAAAGGATGAAAAATAATATTCCATGCAACAAAAACATGGAAGAAAATAGGAGTTGCTAACCTAATTTCAGAGCAAGTGAACTATAAGCCAAGACTGATGAGAAGAGACAAAGAAGGTCACTATGTTTTGGTTAATTGAACAACTCAACAGGAAAAGTTAACAATTATAAACATATACACAAATACTGGCACACTGAACCTCATAAAACAAGCACTAATGGACATGAAAAATCAGATGAACACCAATATAATTATAACAGGGGCCCTCAACTCCCTGCTGCCTCAAATGGACAGATCAACTAGACAAAAAATTCAACAAAGAAATATCAGAGTTGAACCAAACCTTTAAAATAATGGGCTTGTTATCTACAGAGTGTTTCACAGAACACATTCTTCTTCAGCACAAGAAATTTTCTTCAAAATAGGTCATCCACCAAGCTATAAAGTATGCTTAATGCAAAAGAATCCAAATTCTCCTGTGTACATTATCATAGCATAGTGCAATGAAACTAGAAATCAGTGACAAAAGACACCCAAGAAACTATGAAAACATGGAAATTAAATAATATTCTCTTGAATAATCAATGAGTCACAGAAGAAAAGAAATTAGACAATTTCTACAAACAAACAATAATGCAAATACAATACAGCGAATCCTATGAGATGCAAAATGAAAGAAATCTAAGGCCAAATTTTATAGCACTGAATATCCATGTCAAAATATCAGAGTGAGGGCCGGAGGGCTAGCTCAGTGGTTCTGGCGCCTGCCTCGCAAGTGCAAGGTCCTGAGTTTGATCCCCGGTAACCACATATAATGCTGGGCGTGGAGACACGCCCACCAACACTCAACACCGCATACCACAATGCTGGACGTGGTGGCTCACGCCTGTAATCCCAGCACTCCGGAGGCAGAGACAGGAGGATTGCTGAGTTCATGGCGGCTTGCCTGGGCTACATAGTGAGCTCAGGGCCAGCCTGAACTACAAAGCGAGACCCTGTCTCAAAAGCAAAAAAAAAAAAAAAAAATCAGAGTGAGCACAAATAAACAATCCAAGGACGCACATCAAGAGCCTAGAAAAACAAGAACAAATCAAACCCAAAGCTAGTACCTTATGAGGAAAGAAATTATAAAGATCAGAGCATAAATTAATTAGAGGCTAAAAAATATATAAAGATTGAACAAACTAAAGAGTTGTTTTTTTGAAAGACTAAACAAAAGATAAACTTTTAGCCAATCCAAAATAAGGAAAAAAAGACCCAAATCCATGGAAGCAGAAACAAAAAAGGTAAAATCACAATGAATTCTACCAAAATCCACAAGGTTATCAGTAGCTACTAGAGAACCTGTACTCTAATAAAACTGAAAGCTCTGAAGAAATGGATAAATTTCTAGACACATATAAACTACTAAAACCGAACCAAGAAGATATAAAAATCCTATATAATCCAGTATCAGTCTGTGAAGCAGTAATTTTTAAAATTACCAGCTAAGAGATATCCAGGTCCCAGTGGATTCATTGCTGAATTCCTCGAGAACTTTAGCAAAGATCTAATCTCAATACTTCTCAAACTCTTTAAGGAAGTTGAATGGTAGCAAGCACTGTCCTGATTCCAAAACCAGAAAAGGACCCAAACATACAAAAAAAAAGAACTATAAGCCAATCTCTTTAATGAAAACAGATAGAAATTCCTCAATAAAATACCAGCAAATAGAAAGTAGCAACTCATTAACAAGATAATACATCATGATCAAGTAAGACTCATTCTAGGGATGGCTAAACGTGTATGAATCAATAAATGTAATACACCACATAAACAGAAGGGAAAAAATGACATAACTACCTCAACAGGCACAGAAAAAGCACTTAACAAAATCCAATATCCATTCATAATAAAAACCCTGAAGAAAATAGGAATAGAAAGTCTTTATCACAATCTAATAAAAGGCACTTATGACAACCCAATGGCCAACATCATACTAAAAGAAGTTGAACGTTTTCCCTCTAAAATCAGGAATAAGAAAAAGATGTTTACTATCAACACTTCTGTTCAATATAGTTCTTGAAACATCTAGAGCAATTAAAGAACAGAAATAAAATAGATATGACTAGGAAAGGGAGAAGTTAAATTATCGTTAGTTGCAGGTGATATACATTGAAGACCCCCTCTACTCAAGAGTGTTCTATTACACAGAAGATGCCCAAAACTCCACCAGAAGACTCCTAGAATTAGTCCTCAAATTCAGTAGCATAGCAGGATAAAAAGTCAACACTCAAAAAAATCAATAGCGTTTCTGTACACCAATAACAGAACTCACCAAGTGAGAAATTAAGGAAATAACACCTTTCACAATAGCAAAAAGAAAAGAAATATTTAGAAATCAGTCTAACAGAAAGTAAGAAAGCTCTACAATAGAAACCAGAAAATGGAAAGCTATCCTCTGTTCCTGGACAGTCAGAAACAATATTGTCAAAATGGTCATGTTCCCAAAACTGGTATACAGTTTAAAGCAATCCAATCAAAATATTAATTACTTTCTTTACAGAACCAGATAAAGCAACCCTAAAATTCATATGGAATCAGAAGAGACCTTGAATAGCAAAAGCAATTCTGAGTGACAAGAGTAAAGTCAGTGCATCATGATCCCAGACTTCAAGTTATACTAAAAGCTACAGTGATAAAAACAGCATGGCATTGGCAAAATAAAAACAATGGAACAAAACAGAGGATGCAGAAACAATATCAAGCACATTGAGCTACACTCTCTTTAACAAAGGGGCCAAATCTTTGCTGGTGGTTCTGGGAAAGCTGGATATCCAACATGCCTAAGATTGAGCCTAGATCCATATCTCTCGCCGTGCAGTAAATTAAAATAAAAATGGACCAAAGATCGAAATATTGAAAAGGAAATACTTAATTTGTTAGAAGACAAAACAGGTAAAACACTTGAAGACATAGCTTATACCTTTGGTTTTTTTCCTTTTGCCTAACAGAAAGTGCAAGAGTCATGCTATCACCTGGATGGGACATGCATGGATAAATCGCCTGTCCTTCCAGCACTGGTTTCCAAATTCACAAAACAAGTAAAACAGACCAGTAAGTCCCTTCCTGGGCACAAGGTTACTCAAGCTATCCCCAGAGCCTCAGCATTCTTCCTGGCCATGGACTTTTTCAGGAGAATCCTATACTCATGGCAAATTCATGCCCAAATGAAATGGAGCAATGGCTTTTGACCACAAGACCATATCAGAACCACCAAAGAAGCTTTGCCAAGGACAGTGCTGTGAGCCCACCTTGAGCTCCTCTGGAGTTCTGCAGGGGCACCTGTGAGTCTGCTTTCCCAAAGGCTGGGGTTTAATGGGGAAAAAGAAAACAGACACTAGTCTTAGCAGCAAATAAAATCAAAAGTAATATTCAGCATAAAATGCACAATTTGTTAAGAAAAAAGAAGGGTAGGTCTAAGACTTTCTTACAAAGCGGTTATCTTTGCAAAAAAATATCATCTTTGCAAAAAAAAGTCATGAATAATTCATCCTATTATTAATTCAACATTAATTTATTGACCACCGAATAGGGTGCATCTCATACTGTGAGTTGGAAGTTCAACATCCTAGAGCTGAGTACCCTCAAGGTGTATCTTCTAGACACACAAGCCTCATATGAGTAAAATAAGGCACAAGAATGCACGTGACTCAGCCAACATGGCAGAACCAGTAGCCTGATAGAGCTAGAATGGAGATCCTTGACTTGTGCTCCCTTTAACTTGGTGCCCATTTGTGTGCTTCAGCTATCAGTGTTTTCCTGAGTTCAAGGGTAGACCAGGAGTCTCTTTTCTCATTCTAATCAGAAGACCTGGCCAACGAGGACCCTGGGTCTGTGTCCCCAACACCACTCTAGGGAGGAATCTGCTGAGTCATGTTTCCCTTTGCTGAGAGCCCAGGGCTTCCCTTGGCCACTGGCCCATCCTCTGTAGAGTGCATTTATTTCCTCTCCTGGCCCCTGAAGGCTAAGTCTAAAGTCTCTGCCTAAAGGAAGAGAGGCTGGAGAAAAGAGAACTGCCACTGACCAACACCCAGACCCTGAATAAAAATCCCCAAGTACAGACTCTGATTACAAGACAGGAGACGAGAGTGTGGCTAAGACTAGCTGGGAAAGTAGGCATAACGTGTTAATTACAAAATCCCAGGACATGCGCAAAGAACATTTCCCAAAGTCCTGTCCATCGACTTCTCCCCAGAACTCCAGAAGGTTTCGAACAGGAAGGCCAAGTCTGATGCGAGCCTGGGGGAAGGGGGGAGGTACAGAAAGCACAGCCAGCACTCAGCTCCTGCTCCTCCGGTCTTTCACAGTAGTCCACCCTCACACTGTAGGGTGCGCCTCTTTTCCTACCTTCACTTGGCCCGAATTCACTCTGTACAGCCTATTTCTTTTCCTACCTTTAATAAATGTAAAGTTTTGCTATCATTTACCCACGTCTTGGCCAGTTCTTTGCTCAGGACAGAAAAATCCTAGAAACCACCTCTAGAAAGAGATTCCAAAGCCTGGTAACACTTACTCTTTCTGGTCATAACTCAGTTGAACACTGAATATAGAAGGGCTGAGGATGGAGTTTAGCACTAAAGCACTTTCCTAACATACATAGGGCCCTGAGTTCAATCTGTAGCACTGCAGAAGGAAAGAAATGGTTATGTGAACATAAAGCTTAAGTATAATGTGTATATTTATATTTACATTATGAGCAACATTTATCACCCATAAGACTTTCTCTGAGCCTGAAACCATGGGCCCCAGAACATGGAGATTCTTTTCTAGGGTGACATGGTTTAAAAGGTCACTTCTTGACCTTTTCTCCTGGCCTGGCAGGTGGCCACATACAAGGCAAGCAGCAGGTCCTGACTGCTTCCCATTTTCCTGGCCAGCAGGCACCAGTTGTCTCTCCTAGATCCTGACCTGTCTTCGCACCCCCTGCTTCCTCACCCCCTCCAGCAGAGTCAGTCCTAGCCAAATCCTCAGGACTTCAACGGTACTTGTTAGAAATTCAGATGGAATTTACCTCCACACTACATGAAGAACAGGAGTACACTCGGCAAATTAACTGTGTTAGCAGAACAGAAGGTAAATGTTTAACCAACAGAGATCATTCCATTTGATCCTAGTCATCTCGCCCGCAGACATCCATGAATTAATTGGAGAGAATTAGACGAAAAGGGGTCCAACCTGAGCTTACTCTTGGCCTCCCGAGCTTAAGAACTGAGCCCCTGATGGCAAGTTTTGCCAGGAACTTAGGACGTGGTTTTCAAAGTAGGTGCATCATGAACTCAGAAAGCTGAACCATTGTGGACCTTGAATTAGTCTTGCTTCAGAGAACATCTGGTGATCAGGGGCCATGGATCAAGTCCCTTTAGAACAACTTATTAAAGAATGATAGAGCAAGACTAGGGATGAGAAGAAACTTCCTTAACTAGCTGGTAATCCAGAACCATCACTGCCCTGCCCGTGGACTAAATTTGACTATTTTATGTTTTTGTTCTTGTTTTGAGACAGGGTGTCAGTATGTAGGAGAGACGGACCTCAAACTCATGGTCTTCCTTGCTCAGCTTCCTGCACCACTACGTGTTACCTCATGGACTCTATAGATAACTGTCTAGGTAGGAGGTGGGCAGACCTCCAGAAACACCTTTTTTACTTGACCCATCCACAACACTGAGGAAAAAGATGAAAGAAGAAAACAGGAAAGCAAAAAAACAAAACACCAGTGTGAGCAGAATGTTGGCAAAGTCATGCCTGTCACCAGCTCTAGCTCTTTCTGCCCTGCCCTCTCATTCTGCCTGTCCTTCCACACTCGGTGCTAACATGCTCCACACACTTCTCTTGTGCTCTGCTTTGACAGTTATTACCTGTAACCACCCAACCTTACCTGGAATTGGTCAGAGTGGTCACCAAGTGCCTGCTCTGTGCCATGCACCGTGAGTGTATTGTTTTCAATCATGGCTGGGCAAAGCCACCACAAACATAGTGACTGAAACTATGGACTAGGTAAGGCCAGGGGAGAGCTTAGACACAACCTTCAGAGAGGCACTCGCTCCCACAGTGCAGCAAACACGGGCTCACTGTCAAGAGCAACCACCTCCTTGCCTTTTGTGTACTGGGTGCCACATGTCACACCCTCGTCCCCACCCTGCCCAAAATAAAAACCACTAGCCAGGTGTGGCAGTGAACACCTATAATCCTAGCACTCAGGAAACTGAGGCAAGACTGCCTCCAGTTTAAGGCCAATTTGGGCCAGCAAGACCCTGTCTCAAGCACAAAGCTTTAACCACATGTGATTCTGTGGGACATAAGGCTCCTCTGTATGGTTCTACTGCTGGTCTCCCTTAGGTTAGTCTTGAAGTTGCAGCTGATTGGCAGTTGGGTCTGTAGGGCTCTGGAGACTGTTGTGGAATGCAGGGCCTCCGGGCCTTGTTCCCTCTTCACACCGTGGTCTCAGGCCCTCTCCATTTGGTCTCTCTGGAAAGATGGCCAGTCTCACATGGCTAACAGGGGTTCCAACAGAAAGAGCTCCAAGAGAGAGGAAGCCTTAGAGGCCATTCCTGAACAGGTACAGCTTCTTCACACAGTGTTCTATGAGCCAACTCAGTCTCGAGACTAACTCCCAACCCTAAGGAGGGGGAAATAAGCATCTGCTTTTAGGAGAAGAAATAGTGAAGAATTTGCATCCATCGCTAACTCACTGATCGGCTAATAAAATACCTGTTCCCATATTCCAGGAAGAATTATCAAGGCAGGTGGAATGACCTGGTCTGGAATCCAGGCATTCTACATTCTCTGAGTTTCAGTTCTATAATTTATAAAAGAGATATTAATATGATCCTGACAAACTTTTACTGGATGTCTACTGTCTGCTCATTACAATGGCAAGTACAAGAAATAGGACAGTGAACAGAAAAGATAACTGGCTCCTAGAGAAGTACATTCTAATGGGAGAAACAGATTGTTTCAAATGGAAACATACAAGTAAATTAATTGTACACTGAAGTAAGTTCTATGAAGGAAAAAAAGACGGCACTGAAATAGAGAACAGGTTGGGGCTGAGGAGTAGGACAACCAGGAAGGGTCTGTCTCAGGGGTGGCATTAGGCTGAGTCCTGGACGCTGTGGAGAGCTTGGTGCTGCAGGACGCTGAGGACTAGGACAGACAGGGCAGAGCAGGGGCAGAGGCAGAGGGTGGTAATACTTTATGCTCTCAACAGAGAGTTAGGGATGAAGAAGTTTCGTGATGGGAACACATTTGCTCGCTGGCTTACTACTAACCCTGACAAGTTAAGTAGAACAAAACACTAAACAATCAATTTGCAAACACATTATGAGCACAGAATGCCAAGCAGTAACAGCTCTGAGACTGAAGAGTATTTGGTATTGACTAGTTTTATTGACGACTTAAAGTGATGGAGAACAAATAACCCCCTTGATGATTTTAAGAGTAATAAAGCTTCAATCTTGCTCTCTACAAAAGACCTGATCTCCTGAAAACATTTGTTCTCCATATGGCAACATCACTGAGGGCAAGATGGTGGGGGTAATGCTTCCAACCATCCCTTCTTGCTCTGGGTGTGACCCCACCCTCACAAGGCTCTCACCACCAGCTCTGCAGACCCTGTCTCACTCTCCTGCTATCTGACAGGTATATTCCCACATTCATCTACAGAGATGACAAATGGATCTCGTGATCCGGTCTTTGCTTCCGCTCTGCCATCACTCTGTGCTTGGGTGCTCCACTTAGCTAGAGCTTTGTGGTTCCTTCCCTGCCTCAGCCCACCCTCCTTCATCCCCTATGGCCATCCATTCCCAGGGCTCATTCTGAAGCTCAACAGAACCATTCCAGTGCAGAACTGCATTCAAGAATCCCCCACAATCATCCTGCCTCCTCCTGCCTCCTTCATTCCCCCCCTCGCACATCTCAGAAACCTTCAAGCCATCTAGATTTCGGTGAAAAGTCTCTTCCTGGCTTCCTTTCCATTCCTGCAAGTTCTAGCAACATGGTGGTGACTCACGCCCACCAGCAATCAATACCACATACCACAGTGCTGGGTGTGGTGGCTCACGCCTGTAATCCCAGCACTCAGGAGGCAGAGACAGGAGGATTGCTGAGTTTGAGGCTTGCCTAGGCTACATAGTGAGCTCAGAGCTAGCCTGAACTACAAAGCGAGACCCTGTCTCAAAAAAAAAAAAAAAGAGCTCATCCTATTTTATTTGTCTTTAAATAAAATTTACTGACAATTCCAAAAATACCATGTCCCTAGCCCGATGTACCTCCTAAAACTCAATACTTGTATACCCACTGACCTACTCAGAAACATCTTGAACTCAATATGTTCAAAGCCAAATCTCTGGTGTCACTTCCCAAAAATCTGGTCCTGCTCAATCTCATCTTTACAAATCTCCAGGTCAAACCCTTTGGAATGCAATCAACTTTCGCTCAAATGTCATGCAACTCCAAAATATATCTAATTCCGGTTACTATTGAGAAATCCCAATCAAACAGACCCTTAGACAAATAAAAATACAACAAGATAATTACCTGAAGCACCAGGGAGCAACCTAGAGTGGCAGGTTCTGGTAGACAGCAAATACTTAAAAAGGAATGACACTGGACGAGTTTCTGGTCTTTTAACAGGTGCTATCCGAATGAAAGCTCAAATGGACACCTTGTAGGACACTTACAATTCCAGGAGAAAACCTCTAGTCTTTCTGGCTTGAAGAACTAGAGGAGAGAGTTCAAGGCAACTATGTCTGGTAGAAAGTGAGGGGAGAGCTATTGCAAAGGAAAAAACCAGAAAAGTCGAGAGCCAAAATCTGGGTGTAAACTCAACAAGTACCTGGCTGGCACCAAGCCATGCGCATAAGTCCAAGAACCCCAGCAATGGCAAAAGAACAGAACTGACATTTGAGCTGCAACCTACTGCAGGAATGACAGAGCTTGCTGTTTGTTTCCAACCAAGTTAAGACCTTCCTTTAAAAATATAAGCACTAACTGAGCACAGTTGTGTACTGTTCTATAATGCCAGCTAACAGGGAAGCTGAAGCAGGTGGATCCCAAGTTCAGATCAGCATAGGCAACACAGCAAGACTCTAACAGAAAATAAAATTAAAAGGCCTGGGGGCATAGCTCAGGGGTAGAACACTTGCCCAGCATGTGTGAGGCCTTGGGTTCAATTCCCAGAAATAAACAAACAAATAAATACATAAAAAAATAAATGCCTTAGGGGCCGGAGGGTTAGCTCAGTGGTTCCGGTGCCTGCCTCGCAAGCGCAAGGACCTGAGTTTGATCCCCGGTAACCACATATAATGCTGGGCGTAGAGACACGCCCACCAACAATCAACACCGCATACCACAATCCCAGACGCGGTGGTTCACGCCTGTAATCCCAGCACTCGGGAGGTAGAGACAGGAGGATTGCTGAGTTCGTGGCAGCTTGCCTGGGCACCATAGTGAGCTCACCCAGGGCCAGCCTGAACTACAAAGCGAGACCCTGTCTCCAAAAAGCAAAAAAAAAAAAAAATGCCTTAGTTATTCTTATTGCTTAGTTATGCCATTGCTGAAACAAAATATCTGAAACCCAAAGTTAAAGAAGGAAAATTTATTTCAATTCAGTCTGTAGAGGTCTCAGGCCATAGTCAGCTGACTCCAAGGTATGGCAGCATGGCAGAGGGGCATCACAAAGAAGAAACAATTCATGTCAGGACTGGCAGGAAGCAACAGGAAGCAAGCAGGAGGGGAAGCAGCAAGCCTTCCTTCTTTCTGTCCCCTTATATTCCATACAGGTTATAAGCTTATCGATTTATACCACACATACAAAGGATGGAACTTCCATTACCTACATCCTTAATTTCAGTACCACATCCTTAATCCACCTTCACTAGCCCTGATCCAGTGTCTTTCAAAATTCCCACCTGTAAGTATATGAGGCTTGGGGGAGGGGGACATCTAGATAAAACCCGTGAGAGGAGAGACGGAGAGACACAGTCCTCAAAATGTTATGATGGAACCCAGTGTTTCTACACCACATCATTCACAATGTCCAGAGAACAATCCAAAATTGCTCAAAAGAAAAGTCAAGAACATATGACCCATTGTCAAAAGAAAAACAATCTAAAAACTGATTAACATCTGTATTGTTAAATGTTCTTAATAATGTTGGAAAATATTAAAATATGCATTTCCCAAATCAGAGCCCACTTTTTCACCTCCACTGTCACTGCCATTTAAAGCTACTGCATCTGTTGTGAGGCACACTACACAAACCTCTGAGTACACTGTCCCGTCCGTACCTTTGCCTGCCATGGTATACTCACCACGCAGCACCTAGAGACATCATCTCAAAACAAATCCACCCACACCAGTCCGGCTCAATCCCTCTAATGGCAACCATCTCATCCAGAGAAAAAGCTGGGGCCCTGAAAGCGGCAATGCCGTCTTCCGTGATCTAGCCCTGTGCTTCTTCCTATGTCCTTCCACTTACTCTGCATCCATTCCTTGTTTTTCAAACACCAGCCAAATCCTGCTGCAGACCCAGTACCCCTTCTGCTGGCCACTTCCCCCAACATCTGCTTGGTTACCTCTTTCTTCCTCCAGCTCTTTGCCTAAGTCTCACCTTCCCACCAGACTACCTGACCCAGTGGTAAACACTGCCACCTGCTTCACCTTCACCACCTGCAGCACTTCCTCAGAACCCCCTGAGCATCCCTTCTTCGTCTTGTCGCCCTTTTCCTCTTCTTTCTCCTTCTCCTTTGCATATGGTCTATCACCTTCTGGCATAAAAATACTACGGAATCTTCCTCATTGTTATAGCAAGCACTGTGAGTCTTCCGGGCTGGATTATGAACTCAAAAACAAGAAGCTGGTTTTTTTCAATTCATTAATATGTCCCAAGTGCTTACTCCAGGGCCTGGCATGGAGCAGGCCCTCGATCAGCGAAAGAATACATTAAGGGCTGAGCGTAGAGCTCAGTGCTTGAATGTGCGAGCCCTGGGTTCAATCCTCCAGCATTTAAAAAAAAAAACCAACACATTAATATACTACTAGAGAAATGACATGTAATTGTGAGACTCAAGACTGCCAAAATCATGGTCAGGCTAAGGATTCACTCCCCTTCTTCCTCCCTTTCAAATTCCCATTAAAATGACAAAAAGCAGAAACAGATATTCCTGTTATGGTCGGTCATAGGTGGGGCTTTGGCAGGTAGTTAGATTGGCTCTCTCCTTGCCTGGCTGCTGTTATAGTAAGCAGTTCTCCTGCACCAAGAGCCTTTACCCTGCTCTCATGGCTTGGAGCCAGCCAACTAGGGACTGAAAGCTCTACATTCCTTGATTTATCATGGGGCTATGACCTAATCAAACTTCCATGCACTGAAAATTACATTGGTGAAAAACACACTCAGCCTACCCAGCATCACAACTGAGCAACAGTATTTAGAAGAGTTGTGGTTTACTTTAATCATGTTCTCATCACTAGGACAAAATACCCAATATGTTCACAACTTAAAGAAGGAGAGGTCTATTTGGCTCATATTTACAATCCATGTTTAATGGCTCCGGGGCAGGATGGCATGGCAGAGAGAGAAGGAAGGAACCTGGTTAGGAGGATGGTCTTCCGGTCTGCTCCCTGATGACCCACCTCTTCTGACCAGGCCCCACCTCCTACTACCATGTTCAGATATAGCACTCCAGGATGCAATCACCATTCCAAAGCCTCACCTACAGCACAAGAGGTATTGAGAGGACGTCCAGATATAAACAACAGCACAAGTGTTCTCCCTTGTGACTGCAGGGCTGGTGCTGCCTCACGTCACAGGAGAGCATTGGATGGCAGGTCACTACTCCAAGAAAGATGAAAATCCAAAATTCAAAGTACAACTTTAGAATGCATATGGCTTTGCCATCATCATAAAATCAAATCTCATAAATTGAACCATTATACATCAGAACTGTATTTTTTTAAAATGCAATCCTTGTGCTTGCTTCTGCAGCACATATACTAAAAAGCAATCCTGAAAAACAAGAAAGGGCATCTGCAGCTGATCAGAGAGAGGAAATTCTAAAGGACAGTCACAGGAACAAAGGCTAAACAAAGAAAGTGTGCCACAATGTATTCAGTACATGTATGTTCTCAGTACCTTCAATGACAGGGCAATGTCCTAAGTGCTGGGATCTGGCCATCAGTGAGTGTCCAGCATCCCAAGGAGTGTGGGGAAGTTGGGTAGAAAACAGAGAACAGACATTGTTTTATACACAACTGCTAAAAAGAAAATAATACTTGCTACTCTGATCAAGTATTTAGGGAACTGGATCATAGTAATAAGCAAAAAGGGAGTCAGACATGAGATTTACAAAGTAGACAGGGTTGGATCCTCTTTGCAACTCAGTAAGAAATTTGGATTTTATTCCAGTTGCAATTGGAAGCAAACAGATGGACAAAAGCAGAAAAATGACATGATTAGACATAGATTTTTTTGAAGATCCTTCTGGCTTCTAAATATAGAATGTGTTGCAGGGAAGAAGACAAGAGTGGAAGGAGATAAGTCTGGAGATGATTTCAATAATCCAAAGGCAATGAATGGGACAAAGGCAGAGCAGCCAAAATATAAGAAATAATGTAGCTGGAATTCGAATTATGTGTAGAGATAGTCACCAACAGGGCATGCCAATATACTGGATACAAGGCAAGAAGGGAACAGTAATCACTGATGAATAGTAAGGTTTTGGCCTGATCCATCAGTGGATGGTGACAGCACTTACTAACACATAAAAGACTTGAGTTGCCTCAAACACACATTCTTAATGGTTTGCCAGAGTTATGGGGGGGTGTCCCCAAAAAGTCTTTCTAGCCTCTAATATATAGGGTTTATAAAACTAGCAGTTCTTGTTAAGAAATACTGGTCTAAAATAGGGTATGTTAGAATGCAGAGTTTGCCAGAAAGGAAAATTATGGTCCCATATCCTTCATGAACACAGATGTAAAAGACCTAAACAAATATAAGCAATTTAAATTCAGCGATAGATTTTTTTAAAAAGTTAAACCATCGCCGGGCATGATGGCTCATGCCTGTAATCCCACCACTTAGGAGGCAGAGGCAGGAGGATTACAGAGTTTGAGGCTTGCCTGGGCTACATAGAGAGCTCAGGGCCAGTCTGAACTACAAAGCAAGACCCTGTCTCAAAAAAAAACAGCTAAGCCTTCATTATCCAGTAGAGTTTATTCTAAGAATACAAAGTTCCTTTAATATTCTAAATTCAATCATAATAATGTGCCACATTATTAAATTATATAATCATCTCAATGGATGAAGAAAAGGCATTTAATAAAATTCAAAACCCGTTCATAATAAACACAGAATAGTAGACTTCTTTAAACTCAGTATCAACAAAAACAATCTCTGAATAGCAGTAGTGTGTTTTTTATTATTATCTTTCTTCTTTACTTTTTTTTGTACCAGGGATCAAACTCAGGACCTTGCACTTGTGAGGCAGGTGCCAGAACTACTGAGCTAAATCCCCAGCCCCCTAGTATCTCTTTAGTATGTGAAAGTAATAACTACTTTCATTGCAGGTACTTGTAAGTACATGGTTTATCTTAACTTTATTTTTATTTCCCCTCCCCTGTCCCCTTCCCCTTTTCCTCTATCTCTTGGTCCCCTTCTCATTTGCAGAAATTCCCTGTTTTATCTATCTTTTGCTCTTTATTTATATTCTGGGTTTCTCATATAAGAGAAACCATACAATATTTAAACTTATATGTCTGATTTATTTCACTTAACATATGGTTTCAATGTGTACCCATCTTCCTACTTGCTTATCACACATACTCAGACCTCTAGTACAATGCTGAAAAAGTAATAGTAAGCAATTGTGTCTCATTTTTAATTGCAGGAGAAAGAGCTTATATTTCACATTAAAAATTATGGTATTTCTTTTGTTTCAATTGAGGATAGACCACATATGCAATTTGCTGCCATTAGACTATGTCACCTAATGATACTGTAGTTATTTTGATTTGAGTATTGATGAAACTATTTCCACAAAGGAAGCGTTTTTCAGAATGCAGCCCTTTGTTAAGTAACACAAGACTGTACTTATTCATCTGAAAGACTAAAATTGAAGAGACTGATACTGTCAAGTGCTGATGAAGATGTAAAACAATTGAAACTCTCACATATGGCTAGTGGGACTTGGACAGTTTGAATTGTGGCTGAACACATCCACATTCTGTGTCTCCACGATCTACTCTTTTTTTTTTTTTTTTTTTTTTTTTTTTTTTTTTTTTTTTTTTTTTTTTTGAGACAGGGTCTTGCTTTGTAGTTCAGGCTGGCAGTGAGCTCACTATGTAGCCCAGGCAAGCCTTGAACTCAGCAATCCTCCTGTCTCTGCCTCCCGAGTGCTGGGATTACAGGCGTGAGCCACCACGCCCAGCACTGTGGTATGCGGTACTGATTGTTGGTGGGCGTGAGTCTCCACGCCCAGCATTGTATGTGGTTTCCGGGGATTGAACTGAGGACCTTGCGCTTGCGAGGCAGGCGCCGGAACCACTGAGCTAACCCTCCGGCCACCACAATCTACTCTTAATAAAATGTACACAAGTTACTCCTCAGTACATGCACAGGATAACTTATAGCAAAGGTACTTTAATTGCTGAAAGCAACTGTAGCAATAGAATTACTAAACAAATTATGACATATTCCCATAATAGAATAGGAGCTCCAAATGTAGATGAACAAATGACTGTTACACACAAAAACATGAATGAATTCGACCGATATCATGTTGAGTAAATCAGAGTGGGTATGCAGAAAGATACATAATGAACGGTTCTATTCGTATAAAATTCAAAGCGAAATTACAAGGCCCAACACAGGTTGCCTTTTGGAGAGCATTGAGCATAAGAGAATGCAAAGAGCACTTTGGGGATACTGCTACTTTCACCAACTTTTGGTTGACTATGTGAACATTTTACTTGGAAAAATGTCATTTCTCCCCACTGACTTTACTAGTAAACCCCAGTTTTCTTCAATCAAGATGACAATGTGCTTCAGCCTGGCAGCTCAGAAAGTTACGTGTTATTTAGGCTAAGCCATTCATCCGTTCTTTTGTCGAAGATCAGTTAGGAATAAGCATATGATGAAACTCTGCTGGTGGTATTTTAGGGCAAACTTCTGGAGGGCTCCTGAGAAAGATCTTCCTTAAAGATTAAAAAAAATACCCAAAATAGCTCTTTTCCTTCACATACACACCACCGTGACTACCCAAAATGCTGGAAGCTGGTGCATCTATCTGCACTATTGGAGAACAGGAAGCACAAGGATTATGACACAGTGGAAAAATAGAAAGCACCTAGGGTCTCTGATAGTATCTGAGCTGCTTAATTAACCCATTTTTGAACCAGCCCACCTCCAGAATTCCAAGTACATGAGATGAGAATTCTTCCTTTGCTTCAGTCACTTCTAGTAGGATTTTGTTTCCAAGAACATTCAATTGATCTACCTAACAAAATTAAAGTGGACAGCAATTGCTATCCACATATTTATAAATTTCTGCCTTTGTGAATTCGACTGAAGCCCAAGAAAGACCTCAGGCATGATACACTGAGACTACTGCGGAGTACAGGCTGTGAGTTTTAGACCTCTTTGGTCTGGAAAGGCAGGGCCTGAGGATCAAAATCAGTTAAGGAAAGAGTATCATGGATAATATCAGAATGGACCTGAATGCCAGGTGCTGAAAGGCAGGGCAGCAAAAGCATCAACATGAAACAAGGGTTTGCCTAAGTAGGCTGAGGGTTCTGTGTGGCGTTGGTGGCCTGAGCTGTAGGGAAACTGTCTAGCCCAATTATTGAAACCTCTCAGGACTTATAATGAATTCCACAGGGCCAGGATTGAGAACACTAATAAGATTTTTCTCTGCACCCTGTTCCATAAGACACATTAGTTTTGGGAAATGGCATGACATTATGGACATAAAATTCACCAAAGGGAAGCTCTGTTGTTCATATATACCAATGAGGGCAGTGATTTTCAACCCTAGAGCAACAGTGGGACCCCAGGAAAAATTTATTTAATTAGTGTATTAAGGCCTGGTGAAAGGTTTTATTAATTGCTTCACAAGGTGAGATTAGTGTGCTTCAGAAGAGGAAAACATGTTGCTTGGAATAGGTCACTTGAGCCATACACTGGGTAGAGAGCCCTGAAGTGTGTAGCTAAGAGGACTGGCTCCTTCTGAAGCCCCACAGACCCTAGGTTTGTCTGGTCTCAGCGTTAATAGGCTCAACCAATAGGATATGCTATTTCTTTGCATCTCTTCAAATAATTTCTAATTTGTTATCACTGCAGGCAGTGATATTGTATTTAGATTTAGAAATAACCCAAAAAGTCAGGCATAGCTGAGAAACATAAGCAGTATATCCTCATCTTAGGAAGATTTCTTTGGCAAGTTGCTCATTTGTTGTGTATGAAGGGACAGTTCATGAAGGACTGCCTTTTGATTTCAGTTTTGTTTGATTGTCTTGCTAACTTTTTCTGCTGCTCACAACCTGGCTACCCTGCAGGCTTCCTGCACCTACTGCTTCTTGTCCTCTTATTCCTAACTGTCCAGTTCACACAGGGCTGATCTGGAATTGGCTTGTACCAGCTCCATGACAGCTGTAAGCATATTCTCCTCGCTCTGCATTTGGTGCCACTGCTTTGGCTACAGTAGAAGCATTTACACCTTAGAAATAGGCAAACACTACAAGGCTTTCCTCCCACAGAAAGCCTATTTGCCAGCATACCCCTGAGTTCACATCTTCATATGTCAGCAAGCACACAAAGCCTGCGAGGAGCCCACTTACTACTTGCCTCTCATGGCGAAGGGCTGACCACGTGGATCTATCTTTCCTCCCTCCTGCTGTATCTTCAAATCATGGTCAACAAGAATAACAACAAAGGTAAAGTCAGTCAATGATAACAAAGGAAATGAGTGTGAGGTCATCAGCCAGTCATGTGCGGTGCACCTTGCAGGGCCCCCTGCTGCAGAGCTCAGCCTCTCACCTCTTGTGCCAGCCATGCCACTGGTTCCGCCAGGCAAGGCCTGACCAAGCTTGTCCCCTGCCTCAGGCTTCCCTTGATACTGAGCCCTGGGATGCTCCACAGGTCCCTCGGGCTCCTGCACATGTGCAACCTACAAGTGTACAGAAGTCAGTGCCCCATGGGATAAACCTTTGGCTCCTGGAGAATAAGAACACCTGGGCCCCTCAGAGGAGGGGACTCTGAAAATCAGAGAATCCACTGTACTCACTAGCCACTGAGTCTTGGTAGGGCTGTGTCTCCTCTTCTGACTCTACGCCTCCCTGTAACTGTACTTCCTAACACAGTGATAGCTTCTGCTCGCTCTACCCTAGGATGAAAGTTATGGAGGGGAGAAGAAGAGGCCAGGGTGTGAATGTTGAAGCCCAGCTTGGGAAGCAATGGGCAGGGCACAGTAAAAATCGGTTAAAGTCCAGACAAGTACAGAGGATAGACCACCATCAAAGACTGCAATGTCCAAGAAAGTGGGAGAGAAAATAAGCAGGAAAAAAAATAGAAAACGAAATGATTGGTACTCTTCCCTGTGCAAGTCTGGACATCATATGTAGTCAAAGAACAAGGATATTAATCATGCTATGCAAGACACTCAACTAAATGAAATCTAGATTGAAGAAATCTGGAAAGAAATGGCAATATAATCCAACATAGGAGACCCAGGTGGATCCTGATTCTAAACAAGAACGACAATGGATATGTATGTATATGACATGGGGACAGCTGGAGAAACTGGATATGGAAAGTATATTATATGATATTACAAAATTCATGTGAATTTTCTGAAGCATGATAGTAATACTGTGGCTTTGTTGGGGAACTGTTTTAAGGAGATATATGCTGAAGTATTTGGAGATAAAGTGTCACTGTTAGCAACTTACTCTCACGTAGTTTAGAAATAAATGCATGCTTAAACAGATATATACATACATCAGACACACAAGCACACACTCCTCTAGGTAAAGCAAATAGATCAACCTGGTATACATGGTTTAAACTACATAAAGGATACCCAGGTGATACTGTACTTTCATTTCAGTATTTCTGCTTTTACGAGTTTTTTATAAAATAAGGGAGACGACAGACTAGTGACTTCAAGATTCTGAGGGAAATGCTTTTCTTAGAAAAGTTGTCAATATATGACAAGATGTGATAAAAAAAAATACAACAAATCTTTTGGTTTATTATAGTGAAAGGCACATTACTGTTAATTCCCTCAACAACACCCCCCCATTTCAAACCCACTTACCCATTCTTGCCACTTTCTGCAGCAGTTCCGGAAGTCTTCTCTGTGAATGTCTTTTGTTGCGCTGCCATGCCTGCCCCGGTGTCCTGCGTTGATGAAAACATTTAACTTTCATAGTCATTTGAGTTTGAGGAAGAGCCAGAAGTCACACGTTACCAGATCTGGTGAATAAGGTGATCAAGAACATACTACAATGTTTTTTACTTGACAAAAACTGCCAAAACATTTTGGGAAAGTGGCTTGTACCGCGATACATTTTAAAAATTTAAATACACACCATATTTTTTTATCATGTTACATACCTATATATACTTTCAAGTAAGTGTATAAACATAGTCTTATCATCAAGATTTCTGTTTGTGTGAAAGGGTCTTACTGTATAGTTGAAGCCAGCCTCGAACTCACAATATAGCCCACTTGAAGTGATCCACCTGACTCTGCCTGCCAAGTGCTAGGATAAAGGCATGCACCATTATACCCAGTTCTCACTGATATTTTTAAAAAATAACATGTAGCCGGGCATGGTGGTTCATGCCTGTAATCCCAGCACTTGGGAGGCAGAGGCAGGAGGATTGCTGAGTTCGAAGCATGCCTGGGCTCCATAGTGAGCTCAGGGCCAGCCCGAACTACAATGTGAGACCCTGTCTCAAAAAAAAAAAAAAAATTGTCCCTGAAATTCTGCATATAAGACTCTTGTTTATCAGGTCAGTTGGACATAGAGGCCCATGTCACCTTGTAACACAACATTTATGGTGTCTTTTATTTTTATTTTTTTGGTTATTTGGGACAGAGTCCCACTATGTAAGTTCAAACTGGCCTTAAACTCACAGCAATCCTCTTGCCTCAGCCTCCCACCTACTGGGATTATAGGCATGTGCCACCACGTCTGGCTCTATGGTGGTTTTTTTTTTTTTGCCCCGACAGGGCTTTATTATTTCCTGTTGCCTGGCATGGCCCTTGGATGTTACTAAAGGGCTTGCTAAGGTGGCAATGTTGGTTCACTTGCCCAGGCTTCCCAGCAGGCCAGGTTGGGAAAACACGTCTTTGGGTCTTAAAGGCTGGCCTTGGCTCTTCTGTCCTGATGCCTGCTGCTCCCCAGGGCATGGCCAGGTAAATGCACCTGGTTTTTGGCCTGTGCATCTCTGAAGCCTTGCTCTCATGTTTAATTTGCACCAGGAGGACCAGAGAGTTAGCTTAGTGGTTCCGGCACCTGCCTCGCAAGGTCCTGAGTTCGATCCCCGGTAACCACATACAATGCTGGAAGCGGAGACTCACACCCACCAGCAATCAATGCCACATACCACAGTGCTGGGCATGGTGGCTCATGCCTGTAATCCCAGCATCAGGAGGCAGAGACAGGAGGATTGCTGAGTTCAAGGCTTGCCTGGGCTACACAGTGAGCTCAGGGCCAGCCTGAACTACAAAGCAAGACCCTGTCTCAAAAAAAAAAAAAATGTAAATACTTGTTTTCCACCGGTGTGGTGGAGCACACCTGTAATCCTAGAGCTTGGGAGGCTGAGGCAGGAGGATCCACTAATTCGAGAGCAACCTGGGCTACACAGTGAATTCAAGGCCAGCCTGAACTACATAAAAAGATCTTAATTCTACATGCTCCTCAGCTCATACACAGATATAAATATGGACAGAACCATTCATCACATAACATAGTTTCAGGCAATGACAGGGCATATACACAAAGATGGTCCCATCAGATTATAATGGAGCTGAGAAATTCCTGTCTCCCACTACCATCTGGTTGCCCTAATCTTCTAGCCTAACACTTCTCTCATCTGTATGGAGTGAGGCTGGGGTGAGAAATTCAAGTGTATCAAAGAATGGCACATACAATTATACAAGCTTTGTAACACTTGATACTGGTATATGCTTTTTATTGTTATTTTAGAGTATATGCTGATTTATTTAACAAAACAAAAATGCTTACTGTAAAACAGTGTGTTGTGTTACACCAGAGTCCTAACTGCATCAAGAAACCATGGAGAATGATCACCGGGCACCATCTAGGACTACACAAATTCACTATGATGTTCCTACAAACAAAATCATTTAATAGTGCATTTCTCAGTCTATCTCTCAATCCTTAAGCAGCAGTACATGATTGTATATGTGCACACTGTGTATGTACATACCCATCCTTTGTTGTTGTTTTTTAATTTTTTGAGAAGGGGTCTAAGTTACCAAGACTGGCCTTGAACTTGTGATCCTCCTGCCTTAATCTTCTGAGTAGCTGGGATTACACACATGTACTACCACACTGCACTTGACATTTCCCTTTACAAGCATGCTATTATTTTAACTAAAACACTCTGGTAAGTGTAAGTGATATAATGTTGGTATTTTAATTTGCAATTCCTTCACCACTGGTAAACTGAAGACTCTTTTCATACATCTGTTGGCCTTTCTGATTTACACTTCCATGAACTGCCCATTTACATCCTTTCTTCATTGTTCTAGTGGGCTGCTTCTATTAGCTTTTATTGTCAAGTTATAAGAGCTCTTTGTATACAATAGAGATAACCTTTGTTATTGCTATTACTTTTCAAACCTACTGTTTGATTTTGTTTAAATGTTCACTGCACAAAGCATTTTTAATTTTTACATATTCAGATGGATCTATCCTTTCTTTGAAGGATTCCAAGAAGTCAGTGTGGTAAACAGTTCCACATGCAGTGATTTCATGCTACATTTTGCTTCTTAAATTTATTCTACAGTGCAGCTGTAATTTTTTTTATTCAGTAGAAAATAAGTTACAAATTCATTTTTACTTTTTCTAGATGGTATGGTGAATTGTGTAAACAAAATTTATTACACAATCTTTCTTTTCTCACCAAAGTTAACTATCACTTTTGTTATACATTAAACCCTCTCTGGGATCTAATTTCAGTCTCAGTGTTTTGTTCCACTAATTGTATTACCTGGTCATATACAACGTATACTGGATTTATGTTTTACTTACTGATTTCACTTCAGTACTTTGACAGTAGGATCTTGTCTCAAGATGAGACAAATTTTCCCTCATTAAGTTCCTCCCTCATATTCTTTTTTTTTTTTTTTGAGACAGGGTCTCACTTTGTAGTTCAGGCTGGCCCTGAGCTCACTATGTAGTTCAGGCAAGCCTCAAACTCAGCAATCCTCCTGCCTCTGCCGCCCAAGTGCTGGGATTACAGGCATGAGCCACTAAGCCTGGCATGTGGTATATGGTACCGATTGCTGCTGGTGTGAGTCACCATGCCCAGTATTGTTGTATGTGGTTACTGGGAATCCAATCAAGGACCTTGAGCTTGCTAGGCAGGCGCCAGAACCACTGATCTAATCTCTGGCCCCCTCCCTCATGTTCTTGACTACTCAAGAATTTACTGGTACACAGAAACTTCAAAATTATTTTATACAGTTGAAAAATGCTTACTTCTTCATTAAATATATGTAATAATTTATAACTTTATTGTATTTGTATATATAATGTAAAATCTTTTTATCCAAACTCACACTCATTTTTCCTTTTGCCTAGATCGCTTATGTATTCCAATAAGATTTTATAGTTTATTTAGGTCATCTTTTTCATTAAATTTATTTGTAAATATCTTACAGACTTTACCATTACTGACAATGATACATTCTTATTTCAAGGAGTTTATTGCTAGAAAAGAGAAAAATTACTTTTTGTATATTTATCTTAAAACCATTCACTGTCTAAGATTTTCTTTAAAATTAATGTATCTTGTTCTAAAGATTTTTGTTTGTGTGTTTTCTATGTATATTATATCATTAGTAAAGGTCAAGAGGTTTTGTAAACCATTTTTCTGATGTTTGTGAAATTAACTTTATCAATTAATTTAAATTCTTAATATTCATTTCTGTTGTTAAAAATCTCTGTAACAGCCGGGCTTGGTGGCTTAAGCCTGTAATCCCAGCACTCGGGGCAGAGGCAGGAGTATTGCTGAGTTCAAGGCTTGCCTAAACTACACAGTGAGCTCAGGGCCAGCCTGAACTACAAAACAAGACCCTGTCTCAAAAAAAAAAAATCTCTGTAACAGAACTGACCAATAATAATGATAACAGACAGGCATTCTCTTAATATCTGACTTTAATTAAAATAATATAAGGAGTTAATCTTTTTTTTTTTTTTTGAGACAGGGTCTCACTTTGTAGTTCAGGCTGGTCCTGAGTTCACTATGTAGCCCAGGCAAGCCTCAAACTCTGTAATCCTCCTGCCTCTGCCTCCCAAGTGCTGGGATTACAGACGTGAGCCACCAAGCCTGGCACTGTGGGTATGTGCTACTGATTGCTGGTGGGTGTGAGTCACCATACCCAGTATTGTTGTATGTGGTTACTGGGGACTGAACCAGGGACTTTGCACTTGCGAGACAGGCACCAGAACCACTGAACTAAATCTCCAGCCCAGGATTTAATCTTTTAGAATAGTATGTCCTCAAAGCAATTCTAGGTAACAAGGACATGGTGGGGGGTATCACAATCCCCAAAATGAAACTATACTACAAAACCACTGTGGTAAAAACTGCATGGTACTGACAAAGTAACAGACCCAAGGCTCAATGGAACAGTTTAGAAGATAAATAAACAACTCCACATACACTAAGCCACCTCATCTTTGACAAAAGAGCCAAATATCCCCAGTGGAGACAAGATACCCTTTCTAACAAGTGGTGCTGGAAAAACTGGGCTTTAACCTCCCAAAGGTTAAAGCTAGACCTATCTCTTTCACCATGTACTAAAGTCAAAGTGGATTACAGACCTAAACATTAAAACCTATTGGAGGGCCGAAGATTTGGCTCAGTGGTTCCAGCACCTGCCTCGCAGTGCAATGGCCCTGAGTTCGATCCTCAATAACCACGAACAATGCTGGGTGTGGTGACTCATGCCCACCAGCAATCAATACCACATACCACAGTGTCAGGCATGGTGGCTCATGCCTGTAATCCCAGCACTCAGGAGGCAGAGGCAGGAGGATTGCTAAGTTCGAGGCTAGCCTGGGCTACATAGTGAGCTCAGGGTCAGCCTGAACTACAAAGCGAGACCCTGTCTCAAAAAAAAAAAAAACCTATTGGAAAACAGGTTAGGTAGTACTCTTGGAGACATTGGCTAAGGAAAGACTTTATGAACAAAACTTCTATGGTACATGAACTAGCAGAAGGAATCAACAAACAGGATCTCATCCTATTAAAAAGCTTCTGCACAGCAAAAGATACCACTCGCAGAGCAAAAAGACATCCAACAATATGGGCAAAAATTTTTACCAGCTGCTCCTCAGATAAAGGGCTAACTAATGTCTAGAATATATAGAAAGCTTACCCCCCACCATTTAAAGACCCAGTTCAAAAACAGGCATCTGAAATGAACGGACACTTTTCAGATGAAGAAGTCAAAGCAGCTAAGAAGCACATTAAAAATGCTCAATATCACTGGTGACTCGAGAGATACAGATGAAACAACTCTGAAACTTTACCTCACTCCACAGAGAATGGCTGCTATCTCAAAATTAGCCAGCAACAAATCCTGGCAAGGCTGTGGGGAGGCTTCTCTAATGTTGGTGGAAATGTAGACTGGTACAACCACTATGGAGATCAGTGTGGAAATTCCTCAAAAAACTAAGATTAGAAGTCTCATTTGACCCTGTTATTACCCTGCTAGGAATATACATGAAAGAATTAAAAGATTCATATAGCAGCAACATATGCGCACCCATGTTTATAGCAGCTCAGTCTGTGATAATTAAATCTTGGAAACAACCCAAATGCCCATCAACTGGAGACTGGATAAAGAAAATGTGGTTTTTTAAATAAAATGGAGTACTACTCTACCATTATGAATGATAAGTTTGAGTCATTCATACTCAAATGGACGTACCTTGAGGACATACTCATAAGTGAAATAAATAGGTCACAGATGTATAAATACCATACTTTTCTCTGGTATGAGAAATTGGAAATGTAAGTAAGTCCTAGAATACATGATAGACACTGTAAAATAGAAAGCATCCTAAGGGAAATGGTGGTAGGGAGGGGAAAGAAAAAAATTGTGATGGTAAAAAAAGGGGGAAACAAACTCATGTATAGGGGCTGGGGGTTGTGGGGGGAGCATAGGGAAAAAATGAGAAGTTTCATACACTGGTACAAATTCTCAATGTGGAGTGTGATCATGATGTGTACATAAAATGTACCTATTTCACAATAAAAAATTAATAGTATTTTATGTGAATTACATCTATTTTTATTTTGCTTAGAAATTTTATGCAAATATCCACTAGCTTTGGCCAATGAATTTTTACACCCCTGTTGATAGTCTGATCATGTGGTTTTTCTATTTTCACTTTTTTAACAGTGCTAGAGATCAGCTCAGGGCCTGATGCTTGCTAGACAAGTGCTCTACCTCTGAGCTACATGCCCAGCCTTCCTTCCACTTTTGATATAATTAATTGGAATGAAACATTTCCTGAAAATAAGTCAGCATTATTCCTACAATAAACCTTACATGTACATAAAATAGAATTTTTCATTTCATATTCTGTGTGGTAGTATTCTGTTTAACATTTTTGTGACTGTAAATAAAACCATAGTTTGTAGTTTCGTTATAATCTCTGTGGTATATCATATTTAGGCAACAAAGTTATTTTGTCTTATTCTAAAACTTGAACTAAATAATGCTGGAATTATTTATTCTTTAACATTTAAAAAAACTCAGCTGAAATCTGGTTTTACTGGCTTTTTAACTAATAAATCTTTATAAACATTTTCCCAGTATCTTCTATGGTAACTGGTCCTTTCAAATTTTCCTTTCTTCTTTGATCAGTCTTGCTAAGTTGTATTTTATTAGGAAACCCATTTCTTTTTGTGTTTATATCTAGTAGTACTCCATGATAAAATTTAAACCCTTCATCTGATTTTATGCCATTTTCACTGCCATTGTATATATTTTATTTCACTTTATCTTTAATTATAATAATATAGAAATTATTTTATTTATGGTGTTTATTTATTTATGGTATTTTCAATGGATGGCTGGATTTTTTTTTTTTTTTGAGATAGGGTCTCACTTTGTAGTTCAGGCTGGCCCTGAGCTCACTATGTAGCCCAGGCAAGCCTCAAACTCAGCAATCCTCCTGCCTCTGCCTCCCGAGTGCTGGGATGACAGGCATGAGCCACCACGCCCAGCACTGTGGTATGTGGTATTGATTGCTGGTGGGTGTGAGTCACCACGCCCAGCATTATATGTGGTTACCGGGAATCAAACTCAGGACCTTGCGCTTGTGAAGCAGGTGCTGGAACCACTGAGCTAAATCTCCAGCCCTATCTATTCTTTACATTAATTGTTTTCTATCCCATTAATTTTAGTCTATTTTCTTAATTCTTTATTTCTTTTGCTCTTTTATTGTCCTCTAGTTCTTAGGATAAATATTTAATGATTCTATTATTTTTATTCTTACTATAAAAGGCATTTAAAAATCTAGTATTTTCTGTAAATACAGTTCTCTATCTCATAGATTTTATTAACATGTATTAATTATACATATTATTGTACATGTACTAATTGTACATATTAATGAGCTTCAGTGTTTTATTTGAATTTATGCATTCAGTGTGCACTAATCAAGATAATTAGCATTTCCTGATCCTTACCATCTCTTTGTTAGGAGTCTTTGAATTTCTCTCTTCTAGATCTTCATAAAATATATACTATTACTTATGCTATTATTATCCTCACCCCTGTGCTGCAAGACACCAGAACCTACCCCTTCTGTTTTTATTTTGATACCAGTTCTTCAGCCTCCCTTTATCCACTCTCCTCCATCCTAACCCCTTTCTGTCCTCTAGTAATCGCTGTTTCAGACACAGGCTGATCTGAGCATGGAATGTTCTTCTTTGCACTATTATTTAGATGATACATAATTTATCCTTGACTTCTTTGCCCCAGCAGTTAACTGGAGTGCATCAGTTTCTTAAAAGTCAAAATCCTTTTTTGCCTTTATATTATTTCTGATTTTTAAAATTGTACATATGTACAGGCTACTACACATTTCAATATATGCATACATTGTATAATATTCAAATCAAGTTAAACATTACCTATTCCCTCATTCATTTGCAGTAAAAACCCACTTTGAAGCTATTATGAATAATGCCGCCATGAACATTTTCAAACAAGTCTTTGTGTGGATAGGGATTTGTTTCCCTTGTGTAGATATCTAAGAGGAGAATTACTTTGATCACATAGTAAAATTGTGTTTAATGTTTTAAGAAACTGAAAAACTAATTAAGTGTATTTTATAGGCATGAATTATTTTAGAAAACTAAAAATAAGATTATGATATTATTGTCTGGGGAATGGAGGCAGGAGTATTACATTAAGAAATGATGGCATAATGAAGTGATTGCCTTAAAGAGCAGGGGTTGATAAAGCAAGAGACCTATTTTTAGCCCTTCTAGACAGGGCTGTATGGTCAAGCCATGTACACGTGTCATCTTGATTTGAAAATTTTTAGAGTAAAGATAAACAAGTGGGTATCTTATAGATCAGGGTGGAAACTATGGGATACTCCAGAGCCAGATGATAGGTTGTGCTGTTTATAACAAAGCAAGGCAAAGGGGACAAACACAAGTGATCTTCAGACGGAATACTTGAAAACAACTAGAAACTACTGAGTATCTAATATAAGTAGCTTATGCCGCTTATATTAGAACCACACACAGTCACTGTTATTACTCATAGGCAACAGGTTAATGTCAACACTCTCACTTTCAGATGGCCTAGGTTAATTAGAATTCTCTACAATTAGGCAACGTGTCCCTCTGACAGCCTAGAATGTGGAATGGCAGACTTTTCAAAAAGACTTTAAAAAGAAAAACACTATCGGGCCAGAGGGTTAGCTCAGTGGTTCCGGCGCCTGCCTCGCAAGCACAAGGTCCTGAGTTCGATCCCTGGTAACTACATATAATGCTGGGGTGGAGACAAGCCCACCAACAATCAACACCACATACCACAATGCCGGACATGGTGGCTCACGCCTGTAATCCCAGCACTCGGGAGGCAGGGACAGGAGGATTGCTGAGTTCGCGGCGGCTTGCCTGGGCTCAATAGTGAGCTCAGGGCCAGCCTGAACTACAAAGTAAGACCCTGTCTCAAAAAAAAAAAAAGAAAAGAAAAGAAAAGAAAAACGCTATCAGTGTAGTTTCACCTATATTCAAGTAAAAGTGGCCTGAACATGGGGTTTCTTGTTCTCATATGCCAAAGCACACAGGGTAGGCAATTTGCAGAGTTGGTTTGGTGGCTCCACAGGGAGAGTCTGGGACCACACACTTCTCTGTGCCCGTCCCAAGGCCCAGAAGATAGCTGCAGCCATTCCAGTCTTCACCGCCTCATGTGATAACAACCAAAAGCAAGAAAAGGGTGGTTGGAGTGGAGACATCTGGGAGGGTAATCTCTCTCATTCTCTTCATTCCCTCTCCTTCTCCCCCCCACTCTCTCCTCCTCTTTCCTTTCCTCCCTCCCATTCTATTTTCCAGAAACCCCAGGAATCTTCCCTTTATGTCTTGTTCCCTAAGACTGAGTTGCCAAGGTACCTGGGAAAGCAAAGAGCCAGCACTTCCTGCCTATAATAGAAGTAGATGCTACCAACCCGGAGCACGGGAGCTAGGATTGGTTAATGGGCACATGTATCAGTCACTCAGGCTGCCATATAAAATGTTCCAGACTGAGGAACCTAAAGACATTTGTTTTCTCACCCTTCTAGGGAACAGAAATCCAAGATCAAGGTGCTGGCAGGTTTCTTCTGCTCTCTCTGTCGCTACCAGAAGGAGCTTCCTACTGTGAGCTCATGTGGCCTCTTCTCTGTGATGCACTACTGGTGTCTCCTTCTCTTCTTATAAGGGTGCCATTCAGATTGGACCAGGTACCAACTTAGGCCCTCATCTGACCTCCACTATCCCTTAAAAGCGCTATCTCCAAATTCAGTTGCATTAGGAGTTAGGGCCTCAGTGTATGGCTCTGGGCGACTAATTTAGTCCATAGTAGTAGATAATCAGAATGCTATGCCCTAACGACCAGCTCTTTAAACAGTTTTGACTACTGTTACTCCATGAATTATGCAGCCTTCACATGTACACACACTTGTGTCACTCTTTATTTTCTGCATACAGTAGAGGCCCTGGTACGTCAGGATTTCCTGCAGGGCCCTCAACAGGCAGGACTGCTGGTTCTCACCATCAGAGGTGTGAACTCTTCCCACTGTCCTCTCCATCCCCAGAAAACGCTCTCTGCCTATCACTTAGTAGTGTTCACAAGGGTCTTGACTTTTAAGCAATGCGACATTCGACATTCGCACACGTTTAAATGCCATCCATTAACATCAAATGGTGACATTTACTTCATTTGTAATTCAGAGAAAGAAAACACATATCCACATCAGCAGACAGACACTCATATCAAAGATAATGGACCCAAACAATTGCCATCCCTTGTATTTCAAGTTTGAAGAAAGGACCTAATAAAAGATTAAGGAGAAGGCCGCAGGAACAAGCTTGAGCAATCACTTGTCACTCGAGGTTAGCACAGAAGTTATTTTAACAAGATATTACTTGCAGAATTTCCCCCATAAATCTTTTATAAAATCCCAGAATCTCAGTCAAGGCACTTCCCAGCCAGGACTGTCAGAAATAATGCTCCCTCCTAGCTTCCGTTAAAACCTGAGGATAAGGGATACTAAGTGCCAAACCCACTGACCTTCACATAAACCTAATATTATTATTGATTTTCCTCTCCTTACAAAGGTGAAATATATTTCTTTGGAAACAACCATTAACGAGCCTGTTTAGATAAGCCTGGACAAAGCCAATGAGTATTTATTTTGCGCTCCTGTCGGCTTGCAGCAGAGGCTCATGGTTGGCTGTAATAAGCCTCGACACATTCTGATTGTTTTGCATCACCCCTGAGTCCTAAAGAAAGGGCAGCGGAGGCAGCCTCATCAGATGCAAAAAATACCACAGAATTCCAGCATCTCAGGGTCCCTCACAAGCTGTGCCAACCTCTCAGTTCTAGGCAGGATTTCTTATTCATAGATTTCAGCAGAGAAGTCTTCATTCCCCTTGGTAGCTCTACTCTGGCCTCTTATTCAATAGTTTCTCCCCCTAATGTGTAATAAGCTGGCTTTGTCCATTACAAGTGTATAGAAGCTGGTTGGGTCCATCACAAGTATATAGACTGTTTCATCCCATCCATCCCCACCCCCACCCCCACGTGGACACACACACACACACACACACACACAGGCCTCATATACACTAGGCAAGTGCTTTGTCACTGAGCTACACCCAGAGCTATGAAGCCAGGTTGTGTTCTGATTTTGCACCCCATCGACACCTATCGTGGGTCTTCTGCCTCTCCAGAGAAACTTTACTATCAATTCCTCAGTACCCACAAATAACCTCACATGGGTATGATATCTAGGGCAAGTGGAAAGTTCTCTCTGCCTGATTGATTTTTATTTGCATCCATTTTCATTGTCAAGAAAAGTGGGGAAAGGAAGGAGGGAGAGAGGCAGGGAAGGAGGGAAGAAGGAAGCAAGGAAGCAAGAAAGGAAGGAAGGATAGGGAAAGAAAATGGCAGCACGAAGTTTTACTGGCTAAGTTTGGCACAACAAAGTCTGACTGAGGCTGTGTCCCCAGAGATTACTGAGTGGCTGTCAGCTGCCCTCCAAGAAAAGCAGACTCACTGTTTATTATTGGTCAACTGCCAGGATTATCTTATACATTAAAGTCTCTCTCCTGGAATTTAAGATGATTAAAATTCAACAGTTTAGACCACAGGAATGCTTGAAATAGAACAGAAATATTTTAAGGAAATCATATGTGCACTAGATACTTCCTCAATTTGATTTTCAAAAATACTAAATAGTTAAATATGTGGTTCACATTCTGGCCGTGCCACTTATTTAGATCTCCCAATCCCCACAAACTGGACAATCAAAATATATGGTATAGGGAGCAAGACAATTACAAGAGGGGGAAGGAGATTTGAAATAAACTAACGGAGATTGGGTGGGTTATAGGAGATTTAGGTTGTGCCACATAAAGTGATTTTTAAATATTTTAAATTTTAGTAATGCAGGTAACTCCTTCTGGACTGAAGCCTCACCAAAGCCAAAAGGTACCACCAGTCATCACATTTACCTGAAAAGTGTCCCTTCCCTTCAGTCCATTAATGCCGGCCAATTCTAAAAGCAGGGGCTTAAAACTAATGGGCAGCTTGACTTTTGTTCTGCTACCTTTGTGATTTTTCTTTTTATGTACAGGAAACTGAATCCAGGGCTCACACATGCTAGGCAAGTGCTCTTCCTCACAGCAAACTTACACCTCCAGCTCATTTTATTTCGTTTCAAGACACAGTCTCACCGAATTGCCTAGGTTGCCCTTGAACATAGTCTTTCCACCTCAGCCTAAGAGTAGCTGGGATTAGAAGCATGCACCACTGTACCTAGCTATATTTTAAATTTTAAAATATAACTGTTAGCACCTATCAAATTAATTAGAAATAGTTTCTCGTACATCAGGGCCCTTATCTGTGGTTTTACTTTCTGCACTTTCAGTGGCCCATGGTGAACTGGTCTGAAAATATAAACCAAAAAAAATTGAAGAAATAAAAAATTCATAGGTTTAAATGATGTTATTGCAGGATATTATTTAATTGTTCTATGAATTATATTAGTTATGGCTGTTCATCTCTTCCTGTACCTAACTGATAAATTAAACTTTATAGGTATGTATACATTAGAAAAAGACACAGTGCACAAGGTTGGTTCTACCCAACTTTCCTAACATCCACTGTTTCCCCTGAAACACATCTCCCGTGGGTAAGGGGACTACTGCACATTAACGTTAAGCAATAGATTGGAACAGTTTCTGTGGAAGACAACTTGTAGAGATGCTAGGCCTTTCCCTATAAAGTTAGTTGTTAAATATTTTCTAGCATACTACTGGTTTCCATTGTTTTTCTATTTTCATTGCAAGGTTGCATGTACTGACATGTGCAAATCTTAAGTGTTTTCTTGGTGGATTTTTACATGTACATATATGTAAAAATTTACACATTATGGTTATTTTATATATATATTAAATATCACTCTAATCAAAAAATAGAATGTGCAATACACCCATAACACTCTTATATGCCTGTTGCTAGTCCAAATGTACACATACACACACGCATGCACGTGCACATGTGCACACACACTCACAGAGCCATCATTATAACCTCTTTTGTTGTAGATTAGTTTTGCATGTTCTTAAAATCTTACAAAATAACATAAGGTATTCTCTTTTGTGTCTGGTTTTTTCAACCTTCATTATATATTTATGATTTATCCACATTGTTGAACATAATAGTAGTTGATTTCTGAAGAGTATTTCATAACATGAATACACCACAATATATTTAGCTGTTCTCCTCATGCACATTCAGGATTATTTCTAGTTTTTAAGTAAACCTAATAATTTTTTTTACATTTTTTGTATAAACCTAGGAATCTAGGTGCTGGGTCATAGGGTATATATTTACTTAACTTTAACAGATACTACAGACATTTTTTCCAAAGAAATTCTACACTTTTACTCTCACATTAGCAGTGTGTGAGACTTCTCCCAGGTCCTTACCACCACCTTAGAATTAACAGTCTATTTTCATTCAGCCATCCTGGAGAGTGTGTGATAGTCTTATTGTGACTGAAATTTCTATTTCTTGATGAGTAAAGATGCTGAGCAACACTTCTTATGTTTATTTCCAACTTTAAAATCCTTTTTTGTATGCATGTATGAAGTACCTGGTTAAATCTTTTGCCTGTTTTTTTGTTTTTGTTTTTGTTTTTGTTTTTGTTTTTGTTTTTTTGAGACAGGGTCTTGCTTTGTAGTTCAGGGTGGCCCTGAGCTCACTATGTTGCCCAGGCTATCCTGGAACTCACAGTAATCCTCTTGCCTCTGCCTCCCAAGTGCTGGGATTACAGACATGAGCCACCATGCCCAGCATTGTGGTATGTGGTTACAAGGGATCAAACTATGGACCTTGTGCTTGCAAGGCAGACACCAGAACCACTGAGTGAAATCCCGGGCCCCCTATTTTTAATTAGGGTGTTTTTTCCTTCTTGGTTTTATGAGTGATTTACATTATTCTAAGTACAAGTTCTTTGCCAAGAATATGTGTTGCAGGGTCAGAGGGTTGGCTCAGTGGTTCCGGTGTCTGCCTCGCAAGTGCAAGGTCCTGAGTTGGATCCCCACTAACCACATACAATGCTGGGCGTGGAGACTCACGCCCACTAGCCATCAATACCACATACCACAGTGCCAGGTGTGGTGGCTCACGCCTGTAATCCCAGCACTCGGGAGGCAGAGACAGGAGGATTGCTGAGTTCCAGGTTTGCCTGGGCTACATAGTGAGCTCAGAGCCAGCCTGAACTACAAAGCAAGACCCTGTCTCAAAAAAAAAAAAAAAAAAAAAAAAAAAAAAAAAAAAAAAAAAAAAAGAATATGTGTTGCAAATATCTTCTCCAGTCTTTGGTTTGCCTTTTTATTCTCCAAATATTATATTTTGATGAGAAGAAATTCTTAATTTGAATGAAATGAAATTTTGCAACCTTTTTTTGTGGGTAGTATTTATAAGTGTATGTGACCTATTCAACATAATTTGCCTAACCCACAATCATAAAGATACTCGGTTTTCCTTTATGTAATATATATTGATTTTTAAAACTGCCTCTATGTTTTTCACATAGAAGTCAGACAACACTTAAAAATTCACCAGCTTTAAAATCATAAGACAGCATTATCATTGGACTAAATTTGTCTTATAGGAACAAGTACCAGACACTTGAACTTGCAAACATGTGGGCTCTATGTGTGGGTACCACATTTAAATTCTGAAAAAGGCCATGACAGAACCATAATCTTCCTCATGGTGGTACATTATTAGAAGTTCTCACCTATGTATTTTTGGGAAGTTATTCCAAGGTTAGTTTGTAAAACTAAGCCAATAGCTCCCGACTGGTTAAATTCAACTAAAGCATCACCATGACACTTTAAAAGAAATCATGGTCCTAAAACAGTTGTTACAAATATATCCTAAAAATAAAAGACAAACATTTGATCTACCACTGTAATGCTGACATAATACTATCTTGATAATTAAGTGGTATTAGAAATTCAGAAGAACTTTGCCATTGTTCACCCAAAGCCTCAAGACCAGCCTGAAACCCCACTGATGGCAAAACAGATGAACACTGTGCTCCCAGAACCAACGGAGATCATGCCTTTAAAACACAAAGATATCTGTCCTTCACTGCGGTTATCTACAGAAGCTCAAAGCATTCTATAAAACATGCATCCGTAGTCAGTAAGACTTACAGCTGCAACCTCAACAAAGCTTTAAATATTTATGGCACTGCTGTACTTAAATTATTCGTGGAATTATATTGTATGCAATCCTTATGTATTCACAAAAACATTGATTAAATATCCACTGCTCTGTTTAGAGTTTAGGAAATTACATTCTTTGAGTCAGCAAATAGGCAGTAAGCAAACCAACCCCTATTGAGATAGAAGGAGCTCATAATGTTCTGTATCAGTACCCACAGATAGGCTGGGGAAGCACAAAGCAGTAGATGGAAATGAAGGTCCAATGTATACAGACTTACTGTGTGCACTGCTGCTTACTATGTACCACAATCTAATGAAAATTTATTATTTACAACAAGGAAACAGATTTGGGGTATTGAATAACCTGAGTAAAACCTCACACATATGCCCTTCTGTGCGTGTACAGGCAGGAGTGGTGGCAAAATTAAAACCCAAATCTCTCTTATTCTTAAGGCTTTTCCTATGTGTCTCATAGTGGCCACAAGCTGGGAGCAGTGAGCATAGCCAAAGCTACATGAGAGAGCCTGGTTTACATAAGGAGTTTCTAAGTGGATTTAAGTCTGAATACACCTGAAGAGATCATAGATTTTCTACTTTCTGCATTTAATAGTCAAAGCTAGTGTTTTTGCTGATAGATGCATGTGGGTAGGATTTTTTTCAATTCCCTTTTCTTTCCTGGAGATATTATTTAGTGCATTTCTTTGATGGCTAGCGATGCACAAATCGGTTTTAATATCAATAATGTACCATTTGGAAAACATTCAATTTCTGGCCCCGCCAAAAAAACATCCTACCATGTCAGGATTTATTGAACACAATCCTAGGAGGCTGTGGGAGAGTGGAGTTCCTTAAGCAGAAGCGTAAACAGATGGTCTCTGGAAAGTGCTCGCGTTCTTAAGCACTGAATTAGTTTTGGACCGAATGGAGTCACATATGCCAGTGCTTGCTGGCCAGCAGGGTGGTAGCAGTGAGACATCAAAACTATTGTGACATTCTTCAAACCTTTGGGCTTAATTTGAGCCTCAGTGATCTGATAACAATAGTTAGAATACACCAGGTGTCCTCAGACAGCTAATTTAGGAGTGAAGGCATGATTGGCAGCCAATAACAGGACACCCAAAAGGAGCTTAGAGCAATTGAAAGCATTTAATGCTCAACTCATCCTTCCGGGCCACTTCGCAGAGCCAGCAAACAATAAAGATACGGCTGCCACCTTTCAGCCAACATAGCAATCCGGAGACCAGCCCACTGGCCCATCACAGGCTAGGCTCAGTTGTCTCTCTGAATTAACTCTTCTGCTTCTGGTTCTCTCACTCTCCTCCTTTGGGGTCTTTCTTCTCTTCAGTGATCCTTTGAAGCCATCATCTTAACATGGACACTTTCACCTGCCCTGTGTCTACCTCTAGTTCCCTGTCCCTCAATCTGGAACTTTCATTTCTTCTTCCCAGGTCCCTGACAGAGGTGTCCATGACCTATAGTCATTCCTAGCCCTGGACTGATGCCTATTCCTCAAAATATATGGAAATTCCAGTGACCAGTACTGAATTTGATACATACAAGGTATTCACTGATGTTGTTGTTGACTAATTCAACTGAAAGTCTTTCCTGCAGCTTTGATCGCCTTGGCTACTCTTGCATATCCAGTCAGCCACTGCCTCCTGCTACTAAAGCCTCTGCATCTTCTCCTCTTCTTGGTGGTCCTGCACCTCTCACTCTGGTTTCCCTGCCACTTTCAGATTCCTGGTCATCTCTCTTCTTTGATGCTATCTGACAGGAGCCACCATCATTCCCAGACTGGGGATTTCCAAATCTACTCCCCTTGTTGAATTAATTTACTCTTTTCATTGAGGTAAAATTCAACAGGAATTATTTTTAAGTGTACCATTCAATAACATATGGTATACTTCCGATTCTGTGTATCTCTGTGGCATTCCAGAACATTCTCTTCATCTCCAAAAGGACACTCTACAAAAATCACTCTTATTCCTTATTTCCCAGCCCCTGGCAATCATTAATCTCTTGACTGTCTCAATGAATTTACCATTCTGGACATGTCATATAAATGGAATCACATAACACCTAGTTTTTACCTGTGGCTTCTCTCAATCAGCAAACTGTCTTCAAGGTCCATCCGTATGGTAACATGTGTCAGGATTTCACTGTTTTTAACACCACACAATATTCCACTCCACAGTTATATCGCAAGTTGTCTATCCACATGTCAGATGGATGGGCATTTGAGTTATTTTCACCTGTTGTGATCATGTGGGTACATGTTTTCCCTTGAATAGCTATTTAAAATTCTCTGGGGTATGTAGCAAGGAGTACAAATGAGAAGACATGACAATCCTAGGTTTAACTTTCTGCGCCATCCTCAAACCCTTTTGCGACCCAAATCTTGTCTCTTGGATTCCAGTCCATGAATGTAGTGTCCACCTTTGTTTCTGTGAGTTGTTCGCAGCTGCCTCATCCTGCTGGGTCTGGAATTACCTCATTCCCCAACCTGAGCCTGGTCATGCCTCTGCTGGTGGCCTCTTGCTACAGGGCCCAATGATTTCCTCATATAACACATTTGCCACAGTCACCATTCAGTTCTCATACGATCAGCTGAGAATTTTTTCTTCGGCCTCATCCTTTCAATCCTAGCTCTCAAAACTAACCAAAGGCAGAATGTGTTCAATCCACCCAACAATCCATCTGTCCATTTCACTTAACCATCATTTAGCAAAGCTGCAGCTGTGACCAGAGCTACACAATGCAAAGCTGTAGGAACAAGAGTTCTTGCCCTCAAAGAGCTTGAACAGAATGACCAAAAAACCCATAGCACCACATGTATCTGCAGAGGCATTCAGCCTCAAGTAATGCAGGGGATGGGATGACCCAGTATAGAATCATGAAGGAGAGAAGCATTGTTACTTCAATAAAGGCAAGAGAGATGGATCAGAGAGACCGAAACAAGCCTTGGACTCTGAGTAACAACATCATGCACTCTGCATAAGAAAGTCTCTTAATTCAGAAGGTGAATGTTGAGATCAGAAAATGCACATCCTAGAGATGGAAAAGTGGAGGATTTTCCTCAGGAGCCATAGGGAGCTAAGGAAGCTGTCCAGAGAAAAGACGGTGATAGCAGTGAAAGGCATGAATGTGGACCCAGCCTGATGGGGAAGCCTTCTTAGCAGTCCAGCATCACCCACCATAGACTCCTTATTACCTTCTAAGTGTGTGAAGGTGCTGAATTTTTTAGAAATTTGAAGTCATTAGACCAAATATTAAGACTGAACACAATACAAAACACAAAACCAGAGTACTTATCATGCTATCTTCTGTATTTCCCTGGTTGCTCAAATTATGTCACAATAGTCATCTTTTAAAATACAAAACGTTAACTTAAAAGAAATATGGGGGGCCGGAGGGTTAGCTCAGTGGTTCCAGCGCCTGCCTTGCAAGTGCAAGGACCTGAGTTCCATCCCTGGTAACCACATATAATGTTGGGCGTGGAGACACGCCCACCAACACTCAACACCGCATACCACAATGCTGAACATGGTGGCTCAAGCCTGTAATCCCAGCACACGGGAGGCAGAGACAGGAGGATTGCTGAGTTCGCGGCGGCTTGCCTGGGCACCACAGTGAGCTCAGGGCCAGCCTGAACTACAACGCGAGACCCTGTCTCAAAAAGCGAAAAAGAAAAAAAGAAATATGGGTATTTAGTTTGAGACACATTGTGGTGAACACAGTTAAATCATGTTATTTACAACAGGCATTTTGTGAGCCTCTGGTGTTCATTTTCATGCTGTAAGTTTCCAAAAGACAAACGTTATAGGCAGAGATACTCCCAATGACTTGACCACAGAAACTTTCACCCAAATCCTAATGCTGCCTGGATGTGTTCTGCAAAGGTGAGCTGGGGAAATTGGACTGATGAAAACATGGGCCTGCTTCATCCCATCTCTCAGAAGTTAGTGGATAAATAAAAATGGAAGATTGGGCCGGAGATTTAGCTCAGTGGTTCCAGCGCCTGCCTCGCAAGCGCAAGGCCTTGAGTTCGATCCCAGTAACCACATACAATGCTGGGCGTGATGACTCACGCCCACTGGCAATCAGTACCACATACCACAGTGCCAGGCATGGTGGCTCACACCTGTCATCCCAACACTCGGGAGGCAGAGGCAGGGGGATTGCTGAGTTCCAGGCTTGCCTGGGCTACATAGTGAGCTCAGGGCCAGCCTGAACTACAAAAC
>PVIC010008389.1:0-48442 GCA_004025085.1 Thryonomys swinderianus | reverse complement strand
GCAGCCCGCCCGGTGCTGTGGCTGCCGTCTCCACCCTAACCGTGTCGTGTTTCACTTTCCAGCCCATCTTTGGCGTTCAGCAGCAAGTGGCCAGGCAATCCAAGGCCTTCCTCTCCCTGGGGAAGATGGCCGAGGTGCAGGTGAGCAGGCGCAAGGCCGGCGCCGAGCAGTCGTGGCTGTGGTTCGCCACGGTCAAGTCGCTGATCGGCAAGGGCGTGATGCTGGCCGTGAGCCAGGGCCGGGTGCAGACCAACGTGCTCAACATCGCCAACGAGGACTGCATCAAGGTGGCGGCGGTGCTCAACAACGCCTTCTACCTGGAGAACCTGCACTTCACCATCGAGGGCAAGGACACGCACTACTTCATCAAGACCGCCACGCCCGAGAGCGACCTGGGGACGCTGCGGCTGACGAGCGGCCGCAAGGCGCTGGAGAACGGCATCAACGTGACCGTGTCGCAGTCCACCACCGTGGTGAACGGCAGGACGCGCAGGTTCGCCGACGTGGAGATGCAGTTCGGCGCGCTGGCGCTGCACGTGCGCTACGGCATGACGCTGGACGAGGAGAAGGCGCGTATCCTGGAGCAGGCGCGGCAGCGCGCGCTCACCCGGGCCTGGGCGCGCGAGCAGCAGCGCGTGCGCGACGGCGAGGAGGGCGCGCGCCTCTGGACGGAGGGCGAGAAGCGGCAGCTGCTGAGCGCCGGCAAGGTGCAGGGCTATGACGGGTACTACGTACTCTCGGTGGAGCAGTACCCCGAGCTGGCCGACAGCGCCAACAACATCCAGTTCCTCCGACAAAGCGAGATCGGCAAGAGGTAACGGCCGGGCCGCCGGGCTGCGGAGCGGCGGCCGCGCCGCCCTCCTCGCCGCGACCCCGAACTCTCGCTGCTTCCTCTGGAGCCTCCGCCCCGTCCCCTTGCTCAGATCTTTCTGTAGCACAATCTGAATCGGACTCTCCGACACAGAAGAGCCTTCCGGGAGAACGATCCTGCTGTTCAAGACATCCACATGCGCACGCGCACACACAAGCAAAGACAGCTTTTTTCTGAATGACCTTAAAGGTGATCGGCTTTAAAGAATATGTTTACATATGCATATCGCTGCACTCAGTTGGACTGAAAGTATTAAAAGAAAAAAATCGTAAAGGAAACAAGGCCTAAAGGTTTCTCTGTGGGCCATCTGTTCGAGGCACTGTATTTAACTAAGTTTTTTTTTTTAATCCATACAGTGTTTCCAAATATTACCGAATTGTCGACTTTTGCTTACAAGAAGTAGTCTCTCTGCATAGGATGTGATATGTATCTGTTCATTTTAAAATGTGGGGCGAAATTACTGTTTATAGACAACCGCGTTCCCTGTGCTGCTTTGTAAAAGGACATCGGCACAAGTGACTTCTGCTCCTCCGAGGATTTAATGACGGATTTTACAATGCTAACGTGGTTTGCCTTGGGAGAAAAACTGGCAAATAGAATTCTTGTCACTGATAAGCAAAGAAAACCCTGATTTTTTTGTAAATTATGTGAGACAAGTTGTTTATGGATTTTTATATGAATTACGATTTACTGTACATCAAATATTAGTCTCAGAGGAGTTAATTTATGTAAAGTGTTTAAAAAGTTTATACTTAAAAATAAAATGATAAAAACATGTGAACTGTGTGATTTTTTTAAAGGATTGCACCTTTTGTTATCTGTTATAGCTGTACAGTATAAATTATTATATTGTAGAGATATAACAACTTATGCCTATAATGTCCAGAAGTGTTAATATTTTTGTATTAGGTTGAAAATGTGCAACTTTCTATCACTTAGATGGACAGACAGTGCAATCCAAGCAGTGGCTCATCAGAGAACTGCTCCTTTCTCTCCTCCTCTTTCGTCAAGCCAGTGTCCTCAGCCATTACCAACTAAGAGGCTCGGTAGAAAATCCAGGCTGGTGGGAGGTAATGGAAGATCATTTTAACAATATACATGCGCGCGCGCACACACACACACACACACACACGCAGGGAGGGAGGGAGGAGGGCTTCTCTGGCCCTCTCTCAGCCTGAAGTCAATGGGGAGTTGCTATAATTAACCACAGGTTTTTTACTGTTCTATTGCTTTTCCTTGATGCTCCATTTCATGATGGAGGAGAGACCACACCAAATGCTCGGAAGCGTTTGTGGGGAGGAAAGGACCTGATGTCCTGGTGACCATAAGCACGTCATATGATCTAGGCAAGACAGCAAAAACCCAACAGTGGTGGCGAGCCAGAGAGGGGACCTGCCAGGGTCCCTGCTGGTCTGGGATTTGGATTCTCAGGTCCGCGAGAGGGACCAGAAAGGGAGACGGAAGCTCCTATTAGCCCACATGATCCAAGCATCTTGGGGGCCGGTGTGGATGGCAGCCCCTGCCGTCTCGGGGAGCCCGAGCTGGCGGCACCCATGGGAGGTGAGCTAACAGCTGGACCCCCGCGAGAGTGTGTGGGCACCGGCCCAGCCGCTCTGACAGACTCCTTTCACGAGCACTAAATTCAGCCACAAAAATATTTTTAGAAAATATTTCTCAGTTCATTGAGCTATAGTACACACTGTTTTCCTCTATGTATAATGGTGGTAAAATATAGCAAGTGAACATGTCGTAAATATAAAGGTTCAAGTGATGTATTGAAAATAATTTTCTAACTGCTTTGTATGTATCACATACTCTAAATTGCACAGTAGGCGTGTTTATTAAACAGATTGGCTGGGAAAGTTTCAAAATAGCTACTGAATTAACAGTATCAGTGCTATGACTGTCTTTGTGTATTTGGTAGAACATACCGAAGTAATTAATCTTCTAATGAATGCTGATATTTTATTAGAATGAAAGCACAGATTAGCGTGAATATTTTTTATCCTGGAAATCCTTTGGCAAGTATTATGGATCCCAAATTTAGAAAACTATGAGATCTCAAACCGCATAAACATGGTTCTGTTTTACATTTTATTTTTTAACTGTTAACTTAGGTATTTGCAGTTCTGCTCGACGGAGCTTCCACAGGACTGTATTTAGCATGCTGTAAGTACTTTTGGGTGAAATAGGCTCTGAGTCTAAATTCTCAGAAATGTCTCTGATGTATTGACCATAAAAAGCTTGTACCACATGACAAAGGAAAAGAAACCATAGGTCTTAACCTCTTCTCAACATGACTGATCTTCACACTGGCACCGATAAATGACAGATTTGGAGAATCTCTTGGTGCTTATTCTAGATGAAGTCAAATCAACCCAATTAGTGTCTTGTTAGTAGGTATAATGAGCCTATTTCTTTCTAAAAAGGCTTGTGATCTGGACATGCTTTTACAAGAAATAGCGACCTTGGGGAATATGTAAACAAAAGATCTTTTTTTCCTAAGAGTTGGGGGGGTGGGGGAACTGTATAATGAAAAGAATTAGCTTACAAAAAAATTGATATTCAAAGTATTTTAGGCAAAGCCAGTCAAAATGCTTTCATGATATTTTGAGATGTAAATTTTGTCTGATTTGTATTGTTCTTTTCATTTGCCTTCTTAACTTTATATGTGACCTGAATTTTCCATAACTTGATGACTATAGATTGCATCTAGGCATTCCAATAAAAGCCAACCCAATGTGTGTGTGTTTATATATATTTTTTTTTCACATTTGAGCTAGCCACCACTGCGTTTGTGTTTAACATGCAGGATGCAAAAAGATGCAGTTGTTGGGGTGTGGATTCATTCACAAGCCAGGGGTAATGTCTTCTTTAAACTGTTCTGTCCACTGGCCAGAATGCCAGCTCCAGAGGGCAGGCTTCACAGAGGGCTCTCCCATGGCCTACTTTCAAAAAACTAACTATACCCCCATCAAGCCAAACCCTAACTGTGAGGAGTAACACAAAAAGAGGAAGAAAGAAAATGCCCATTACTACTGGAGAACAGGCCTCATTCCTGTGATCCTGGCAATAAGTGTGCTTAATTAAAACACTTGATTAGAATAATCAGTTTGGGCCCGATAGGCTAGCAGCCTCCTGGAGATATCTAAATCTACATATAGACCGGCTGATTAGGGCATGCTTCGCTCAGCAATTCCAGGCTGGCAGGCTAGGGCTTTGATTTTAGCCTGAAAGGCAGCCTTCATCACACTTGCTTTGTAGTGACAACCTCAAATTGATAACATATGGATCCAACGGGAATCAGGTCACTCTGGCAAAGTGGTCTAGTTTCTTCTCCAATTAGAGTTTAACACGGTCTAAACAGGAAATCTGGAGAAACAGGTGAATTACTACTCTTGCTCTCTATGCTGCTGTTCTTTACTGTCTGAACAAATGCAAAGAAACGCAGCGTAGGTAAAAACTGTATCTCAGAAATATCTGGGTATGAGATGTGCTGCTGCCACGGCCTGCGAAATTTGCTTTAGTCCGTTTACACTCATCACACATGACCCAATCGCTGCTCAAGGTTTGATTACCTGACCTGAACCTAAGTACAACAACTGAAAAGAAGGACCTCTAGTCAAGACCACTCCTCCAGTGCTTTGAGAGGTAACCATGGCCTCCAGCCTCTGCTCACCGTCTTTCCTTTCTCCCTTTGCCCTGGCCCGCTTTCTAAATGCAGCTCTTTCTTCACCTGCTGAAAAGCAAATAAGCTATCTGCAGTGCTTCTGGAGTGGGGAAACCCCAGACAGGAAGCAGGAAGGCCCTGCACTGCACAGGTCGTGTTGCCTGCTCCAAAGCCACCTGTTACAGTATGCACCACAGCTTGTTGACTGTACTACAGTGATCAAGGACAAGGATCCAGCCAACAACTGCCAGAACCCACCTCGGGTGAGATAGGATGACAGTTGAGCTCCCACAGTGAGAAACTGGCCACCCTCCGCCCACCCAGAAGCCTTAAAGGGCATCGTAGCAAGCTCTCAGCCTTTTCAGAGACACTCCGACTCTCCCGCTCTGCTGCAGAGAAATGATGTGAGTTCTGCACCTCAGGTCACAATACGCATCAAATGCCGGAAGGTTCAGAAGGAAGACACACAGAGAAAGTAGTCCAGGCCACAGAAGGGAGCAGAGTTTTCCTGTCAGCTAGAGGCCTTTATACATCACACAGCCTACCAACACTATCCAGGAGGGCTCTGGAGACACTGCTTGCCACCCCTCTACACAGGCACCCGATCTTTGCACATCTGCTACAACTGAGAGTCATGACGTGCTTTTCTACATATAAAAATGCTCCCAGCTCACAAAGCATGTGCCTTTACTTCCCCTCTGCTTGCCACTATTTCTAGCTCATCTCCCATGTTGTAGAAGTCAGCCACACAGTCAAGCAGCCCGTGATTTCTAAAAGAAAGACCATGTAAGCTAGTCGATTATGGTCATCTAAAATACCAGTTGTAAGTCACTGTTATCCATTTTAAGTGCAACATTAAACCAGGGTATAAAAGTGGTACTGGTAAGCCAGTGTAATCTTCTTTTTTTAATTGATTTTATCAATACATTTTATATATACATAATGATCACATTCAACATGGAAGGTTTGTACCAGTACAAGACACATCTTGAATCTCATTTTTTCCCATTCCCTTGCCTTCCCTACAACTCCCACCCCCTAAATCCATAAGCTTTGTTTCCTTTTTTTCTACTTTCTAATTTAAGCCACATAATGAATATCCTTTCTAGCTAGAATTCTCATTTGCTATTCTCCACCTAGAAAGCAATAGTCTCAATGTCAATTAATTACTAATAACTTTTAGGTAAATTGAGTAAACCTTTTCATTTATGAACTGACTCAAAAATCTGTCATGGAGGAATATAAGATTCCTAGTGCCCTGTGTATAGAGAATTTACTATAAACTGATTCTAAGCCTACAGTAACGTCATTATTCAGTTTAGAGTTAATGGGTTCCACAAAGCAAATTTAATAAATCCTTCTGGGATCTAAGCTGAGGAAAATTAAAATTAGAAGCATAAATTGTGACTTCTAAGGCAAGAGAGCAGTTTGGTTACAGTCTTCGTGCTTACAGGGTAAACTGTGAACTGGGGGTGGCAGCCCTAGCCACGGGCATCAGCCTGCATTTGGAAGGGAAATCACATTCTTTTACACGTGTGCAGAGATTTCCTGAATTCCATCCACAATGGCTGTTTCTGCTCAACATAACTCAGTGTACAGAATTGACAGGATTAACAAGTTGTCTGCTGGGTCAAAAGGAATTCTCTAAAATTTTCACAAGTTCATTTTGTCAATGTGAGGGAACCATACACGCCCAAGGAGTTCTCATGACAAGTTCTTTGAAGAGACGGAATGCCTGCCAGTAGAACTACTCAGAGGAAGTTGAGGAAGATCACCCTACACTCTCCCCTGCCTCTGTCCCTCCTCACACAGTCATTGCTGGCAGGTCTTGTGAGGGCGCTGCCCTACCCTGTTTCCTCCATGATTAACACTAGGAAGATTCTGGTCTACCTGTTCTAGGGAATATTCTTTGAACGTCCCTGGGATTCCTGTCTCTGCGCCCAAGATGTCCCTGCTCCCTTATTTCTCCTCTGCTCCCTTTTCTGGATTTACACTGGGAGAAGCCGTCTGAGTTGTAACTGTTCAGACTGTGTCTAACCACTTTCCCTTCCAAAACTTCAGAGGAAAATCATAAGGCCCCTTGGTAGACCAGATGGACTTTAATTACTCAGACTACCATGGGGAACTAGAATTCCTCCTTCATCTCCAGTGTACTGCAAAGGCTATAAACCTGTAGACTTTTAAATCCCCTCATTCCAGCTACGGTATTATTTCTGAGATCAGGCCTGGAGTTTACAATTCACTATCAAGTACTGACAAGTGACATGGTAGAACATAGAGAAGATACAGGGATGACACGAGGGACCAAGAGAAGCAGCTGGTCCGAGGTAGCAAAAAAGAAGTCCACATCTTTCCATAAGCCTGGCCTCCATCCACTATTGCCTTTCTTCCCCTGCAACTCCCTGGACACTGGCTTCTGTGGGAGTAAGGGGCCTTCCTAACATCTGGAAGCACAGAAGCAAGGCGGCCTGGGTCCCCACCGGTCCTTTCCACCTGCCTCCAGGTTAGGGCTGGAGCGAGGCCTTTTCAGGAAGGGATACAGCGCCCCCTAGCGACGTGCGCTGTCTGTGAGGAAATTCTGACAAGGAACCAAAAAGAAACCACCGCCTTCCCCCACCCTCTACCCCTCTCCACAACTAAGCCAACTCCGAGATCCTCTATTTTCCCATCCTCGCTCTGCCCACAGAGTTTCACACATAAAGCGATTAATTCTGCTTCATGCACCACCTCACTAAGGCCTGGTCCTTGAAAATATCACTCCCGTAAGATTTCCCCTCACGTCAAGCAGAAACTTTTGTCAAGCAGCGTTCCTCTCGCTTGGCAGATCAAACTAAGGCCCTTCCTCCCAGGAGTTGTCCGCGGGCGATTTCAGTTTTGCAGCCCCCCAAAAACAGTGATTTTTGAACCACCACATTGTTTCCCTTTTACTTTCCATGTTCACAGTCCTGTCGCTAGAAAGCATTTCCCAGAAGGCCAGATCATTTAAATTCAGAGTGGCGTTTTTATTTCTGAGGGAGCTGAGCTCTCACGGAAAGCGCTGCAGGGACGGCGTGGAAAATGCAAGCTCTCTCCTGACTTGCCACGCTCTCTGGTGCCCCCCAGCTTGGTCTCACCCCCACAGTGACCTCTAACCTCCTTCCTGTGGCCCGCCCCCGGGGGTGAGGGCGGTTGGGTTTTCAACCTTTTGTTCTTGGGTTGCCACCCAAGAAGCCAATGGATGTTAATTTTGTGTGGCAGCCCGTGCTGGCGGCGCCTTCAGACACTGCCCCTGACTGGACCCTACCGGCACGTGTGCAGGCCGAGGGACCCAAGACACACCCGCTTTTCCTATCCATGTTCTCACTGAGCTATGGAAGGGCACTGAAGGCAGCTGGCACAAGTTAAAATAGCACCTGAAATAAAGAGCAGGTGGGAGCGTGGCTTCATGTTAAACCAAGCGGCCTACTACCTGGATGCAAGGTGACCTAGCTGTCCTGTCCTTTCTGCCATGCCCGCTGGCCCGAGCCAGCCACAGGCAGGAAGGGAGCTGCTCCCCAGGGCTGTTCCCCAACTCGCCAAGGAGATACTCATGATCCCCAGGAACTGGAAAGATGGGGAAACAGAGGCCTGTGGAGATCTCGCTCTCATTCTCTCTCTCTCTCTCTCTCTCTCTCTCTCTCTCTCTCTCACACACACACACACACACACACACACCATATGCGCAGCCACCTGGGAGCCAGTGGCATGTAGGAACGGAACGCTGTACCTGGCCTCGGGACCCTGGTTTTATCTGATATGGCTGTCACTGGCTAGTCATCTCTGGCCACATTGTCACCGGACAACCTGTCCTCTGGACAACATCACACGCAGCTCAGCTCCCTCCTGCCCGGACAGCTGTGGTTGTCTCTGGTGGCTGCTTGGGTGTCCAGCCCAGTACACACACTCCCCCTCACAGGTGCAGGACGGCAGTGCTCCAGACTCACCCACCTCCACTCGTGGGTGGCCTGGGACTTGCTGCCAGCTAAGATGGGGGGAGGGGAGCAGGGGCTTGGGGCCTTTGGAAGGCAACGACTCCTCAGGGACTTCCTCTTGTTAGGGTGTGGAAGGCAGCTGTGCCTGTCTCACGTAAATCAAAGGGACACAGGGTCTTGCCTGCAGTTTCTGCCAACCAGCCTTGATGCTGGTCACACTCCGCAAGTCCCTGGAGGGGCAGCGAAGGTTGACAAGGCCTCAAGCGGTAGAGACCTACTGGTACATCCCAGCCCTGCTGACCAAGGGCAACCACTTGTGCCTCTGCATCACAGGGTCCTCCATCTTTAAGCCAAGCCCACACCCTGAGCCGCTCCATCCCCTCCTTCTGTGCCCGTAAGTGACATGTTCACAAGGAAGCAGTAAAGGTGGGACAAGTACTTTTGCTGATGTTAAGGCTCCGGTACAGAAGTCTGTCGACATCAGGGAGCCACAGCCTTGAGGGCCCATGTGGTGATCACTAAGCCTCATGAGGGGACCCCTAGAAAGGGGCCGGATGTGCTCTCCCTGTTGGCGCCCTCAGGGGACTGGAACTCCTGCACCTCTCTGCCTGCAGGAAAGCCCTCAGGGTAACATGCTCCTGCAACTCGGCCCCCGCTGCCCACCATTTTAAGATGATGTGAACAGCTGATGATTCTTGACTCACACATAGAGTTATATTCATCTTCTAAAGACTGCCCAATGCCCACTGTCCTCGGGGTTTTCCCCTTCTCAGCAAGGCAAATGGAAGGGCTGAGGAGAAGGGGTGAAGGACAAGTCCTCAAGCCCGCGCCTGACAGTGCGCAATTGTGTTACTTCTTTCTGTTGGCTGTGACAGCCAGAAATGTACCATGTCAGGTCTTCCCATAGGCGCTGCTTGTCCTAGGATCCTAGGTTTCCCATACTCATCACGACCCCACAGACCCTAGCAGTGACATTTCGAGGTAACTGTCCACCACGGGGCTACACAGCCCAGAGCCAACGGGTGGTGAAGGGTTTATAACCTTCTCATCTCATCACTAAGCACTTCTCTGGTTGTGTTGTTACAGCACAAGTTCTCACACTGCCAAAAATTAATAAAAGATTAGGCTCCTACTGTACTGGTACAGCTACAGCTTCCTGAAGGAGAAAACAGCTGAGGCCCTGACCCTTAACTGGCTGACCCACAGAAGTGTCCTGACCCACAGAAGTGTCCCTGACCCACAGAAGTGTCCCCAGGGTGCCCTGCCTGGAGGCCGTGTGGCAGTGCTTCATGCAGGCTTAAGGGCCCCGTGGCACTGGGCAGTCCTGAGTCCCCGCCCCTCCTGCGTCCCCTCAGCTCGAGGCAGACAGCACCACCCTCAGTACCACCTGGCTTTAGACGGAAAATCTCTCACATTCTCAGGACAAGGACAGAGGTGTTCAGTCAGGCCCGGCAGCCTCTGCCCCACTCACCTCTCAGCCGGGCTCAGGAGGAAGGGTACGCAGGCCTCAGAAGGGACCTCCATCTCAGCCACATCTAGGCACACTTGGTGTCTCGCCACACACCCATGCACACTTTTCACACCTTTGCCACGTGCACACACACTGCCGTCTTCCATAATCATCTCATTCACACACACACAGAGGCACCCTCACCACCACACACAAAATCCCTCACCACCACCGTCTCTCACACGTGCACTGCTCTCTCGCTGAAGTGGGGCCACTTGCTGTCTCTTCAAGTTTTGGTTTTCGTCTCTACAGGAGGCCAGAACCTCTGCTCTGAGCTGGTGCGTGCATTCCCCTCTGTCAAAGAGAGAAAGACCAACAGACACAGACACACAGACAGACAGAGCCCCCTGCTCGCTGTTGTCCTCAGAGAGAAGCACCTCCATCTTCTTTTCTCACTGTGGGGAAGCCCCACAGCAAGGAGACTCGACAGAGCACCACTCCCCGAGGAAGTCCCTAGTAACGGGTTCGCTCTCGTCCAGTCACAAAGCATTTGCAAACTGCACGGATCATGGAGGACTGACCACTGCTGTTAGGAGGGAGCTGGAGGCAGCGAGTGCTCCCCAGCTGGAGCGCCTGAGAGGCTCCGAGGGCCCTGCTCTACCATCACCCCATCTCCATCCCTGGGAGCTTCAACACAGGGCCCAGAAAGCCAGGGGGCACGGAGCAGATGCGCCAGACCCTGAGGATCCTTTGACACCAGACAGTCCAAGGTCTGGATGGCGGTCGGCCACTGTGGGTCGCTTTTGCTGATTCATTCTCACAGCAAGACAGAGAATGGCTTAGCTGCTCAGACTGAAGCAGGAGGGGTTGGGCCACCTCCGTGAGAAAGGCATTGTGGGAAGTGCTGGAAAAGCAAGGCCCCGGTTGTCCTGAGTCCTATAGCCAACTGAGAGGCACACAGATAGCAGCGCTGGCTAACAGCAGCCATGGGGCAGAGAGGCAGCCACCTGGAGGGGCTGCCCTGGTCCAAAAGGAGAGCTGGGCAGAGGCCAAGGCGCAGGCACCAGAGCCAGGCCCTGGTGCTGCTCAGCTCTGCCTCTCACTAGCTTCCTGAATAGGGCTTAGTTACCTAAGGTTACTGTGACTTAGTTTCCTTTTCCTGTACAGTAGAGGTCACAGCCTTACAGCCAGTTAAGACAGGTCACCTGCTTCGAACAGTGCCCTACAGGGCTTAGAAGTCTCCCGACGGGGCCTGGGCATGAGTCACGACCACCGGTACAACCTGTGCTGTCCGGACCAAGCTCCTGGGGGGACAGGGCTGTGCTCACTACTGTCCCCCCTGCCTGCAGCCCCAGGGGACGGACCCCAAGTTGGCACGAGTTGGCCTCTAGCTCCAGAGGCTCCAGCCACTGGCTGCACACCTGGGACCATTCCCTGCCCGCGCCACAGGCGGCAGTCCACGCTGCATGGTCCCTGGGCTTCCTGTGAGCAGCTGCCCATCGCCAGCGTGACACTCGCCCAAGGTCCGTGGCTGATACAGGACGCTGGGGCTGGCATTCGGGTTTCTGCCACTCAGCTCTCTGCACCCAAAGTCCAAATTCACTGTTTCAGGCACCAAGCCAGCTCAAGGCCGCCGCACTCTCTCTCCGGCCTCTCCCGGCCCACACGTGCTGGACGCGGGCTGAAAGCCGGTGGGAATTCCTCCCACTTTCCGAGCAATCCCACACCCTCATCCCCGCAGCTGTGTCTGCACACTGCCCACTGCCTGGCTCCGGCGCTGAGCCACCTTGCCCGGGTCCCCACTGGCCGGGCTCCTGCTCTGCAGTGCTGTGTCCAGCCCAGGTCTGGTCCTGCCGGAGTCTGGCCCCGTCAGCCATTCAGACAGAGCAACCCACGAGATCACCTGTGCTCAGGACGCACCACCCGCACCCACATCCCAGACACATCACGGGAGCCCAAGCGCGAGAGCTGCAACACAGCCAGAATGTCTCTGGGAAGTTGGGGGGGGTGGGGCGTTGTCCTCTTTTCAACAATAAACCTATAATTTTCAAAACCCAACCATTTATATTGTGGAAAGAAATGGTATAAGTTATTGAGGAGCTAAGACGCAGCTCGAGGGGCAGCATGGCAGGTGATCGATTGCTCCCGTGATGCCTGTGGGCCGAGGCACGCTGAGCCACGGTCTCCCTCCCCCCGCCCCCAGCTGTCCCGGTCATGACCTCTCCTCGGCTCTCCTCCTCCCTTGGCAGCCCTGCTACAGAGGAGAGGCCAACTGTGCTGTTTCCACAGAAGCCGAATAGCTTAGGAGCCTTCCAGATCTTAGATAAACACTGCAGGAAGCTCCATGGGGCGTGAGTGACTCCCTCAAGGGCCCAGCAACTCAGAATCCCTGGACTACTCTAGTCTGTTTTCTGATAGCAAAACATGGAGGTTGGGTATTTATAAAGGAAAGGGGCTTATGTAGCTTACAGCTTTGGAGGCTGAAGCTCAAGATCAGGGGCCCCGTTGGCACAGCTGCTGATGAGGGTCTGTACCACGCCATGGCGGGCTGCACCGCGGGGAGATCTTGTGTGTAGAGGGAGCTCGGCCAGGTGTGCTCCTTCAGGAGCTAACTGGGGTCCCACGGGAGCTATGTTAATCCTTGGGGCTCCCTCGCAGGTGGCCACACCTTCTAGCCCTCCCCACCCCCGCGGGCCTCTGCTCCACCATACTGGGGCCCAGCTGCCAGCACGGGAAGTCTTGGGGTGCACAGTCAAGCCATGGCTGTCCCGTCTCTTCATTCATTCTTGGATTCTTCCATTCCTATCCAGGGGAATTGGAAGAAGGGGTTACCACCTCTCCCCCTCTGAAGTGTTCAAAAGGTTCCCTGAATCCCACTGTGCCATCAGCCCCTCTCCACCCCCTGGCACCTCAACCACGGGGACCAGAAAACCAGTGGGGGCGGAGGCCACGGTCTGAGCATCCTCTGAGACTGTTTGGTCTGTGGTCTCTGTACCAGTCGGCGTTCCCATCACTGGAAACCCACGGCACGAGAAGCTGTTTCCTTTATGGTACCCAAGCCCAAGAGCAGAGCAGGGAACAGGGCCAAGGGCCCGAGAAACAACCAAGTCACACCTCCTTCATGCACCTCCATACGCCCAAAAGCGGGTTTCTCATCTCCCACACATCTCTTTGTGTATCATTTTTTAGCAACACATCTTTTTCCACGAGTTAAACCCATCCATTCCCTCACGCTTCCTTTGCAGAAGCTCCTGTCCCCCGGTCCACATCTGTGGAAGTGCAGAGACCCCGTTCCAGGGAGACACTCCTCTCTGAGCCCGCGTGGAGATGCAGAGGTGCCATCCACAGGCCAGCGAGACAAAGCAAAAGCTTCCTGTGTGTGTGGCATTTGATGTGTTCTTCCACCTGGGCCTGCAACCCTTGAAAGAAAAGCAGTTCTCCACCTCTGCTTTCATGAAAGCAAAGGCGAGGGCCGCCAGGCGCTTCGGGCCCTCAGGCCGGCCATCCCCCAAGTGAGCCAGGCCCTCTCCTCCGGCCACGCACCTCCACTCCCGCAGAGCCACGCCTCTCCACAAAGGGGGCTCCTCCGTCTCCGGGGCTTGGGCACTCACCTCTGCGACTTCCGCCGCTGCCCAGCAGCTAATGCCCTGGTGCCCACTTCACTGGCTTTCCCGGGGCCCTGCCCCTTCTCGCCCTCTCTGGAGGCTGCTTCCCTGCCTCAGCTCGTCACCCTCACAACTCTGCTTCCCTCTGCACCCAGAGGCTGCTCTCGCCCAGGCCGGTCCAGGCAGGTCTGCTGCTGCCTCAGGAGCGAGCTTTCCAGACCCGCCCCTGGTCTCCCATCTGCTGCGGCCTCTGCCCCCTCCTTCCCCCCTATTTCCACAAGCATCGAGGGGTCTCTACTGGGATCAGGGTGAGGAGCAGCCCTGGATTAATTAGGAAAGGTGAGGGCTCTGGGCCTCGCAGCCTGGCTCTATCTCTCACCTGCTGTGGGCTGTTGCCCCATTACAAACCTACCACACCTGGTCCCTCTTGTACGTTCGGGATCATAACACACAAACAGAAATACCTGTGGCACTTCTTTTCTGTTGGACAGTGCTCTAAATGCTTTGCATCTATGGTTTACCTCGACCTCATTTTTTAAGAATTCCCTGCATGACAGATATGTTATTCTTCCCCTTCTGAAACTGTGGGGGCACAGGGAGGAAAAGCGACTTGTCTAAAGTTGCACAGATCACGGGAAACAAAGTTAGAATTGAACCTGTACAGTCCTGACTCCAAAGTGTAAGCTGCTTCCTGGATTTGATACAAAGAGTCTTACAGCTCAATACCAAAAGCTTACACGCCTCTACTCCTAGTCTTTTGTAACAATCATGTCCTTGTGGAACCTACAGTCACTTTCTCATCGCGGAGACAAAATACTGGACACCAACCATTTCAAGGAAGAAGCATTGATTTAGCTCATGCTTTGGGGGATCTAGTCCGTGGCTGGCTGGCTGGCTCCAGGGCACCGACAGGGTGGAGGAGCCTGGTGGAAAGCCACTCAGCCCACGGCAGCCTGAAGCAAAGGGCGGGAGACAAGAACGCATTCGTCCAGGACATGGCACCCTGCAGCCGGCCGGGGCCTCTTCACGGCACCATCAGCTCTGAGCTCATGGGTGCGGCAGCCCCAGGTTCCAATCACCTTTCAAAAGCCCCACATTGCCAGCACAAGACTTCTGGAGGATATTTCAGGTGGAAACTGTAACAGAACCCAAGCATTTTCCAGAGTTCAGCTCAGAGCTCTGGTTCAATTACCTGAGAGCTGGTGCTGTGAACCTTGCAGGGAGTTCGGACACACGTCTGCAGCCCTGACCACCCCGAGCACTGACTGTGCCGTCCTCCCAATCTACAGGCGGGGGCGGGGTGGGGGCAGCTTCAGCTGAAAGCTTTCAGGAACAACTGAGCCAAGATTGGCATCCAGGTGTGTGGCTTTAAAGCCTGAGTGAGGTCTCTTTACAGGTCGGTCTCCGCAGCAATGGCTGCGCTTCCTGGCTCCAGTGTCCGGCCCCAGGCTCTCAGCCCTTTGGGGTCACTCCTGTTCTTGTCTGCACCTCCAGCTTCCCTGGTCCTGGGGTGACCGGAGGAGGGCGCTCCCTGCAGTAGTTCAGCAGTGGGGCAGAACGGCTCTAGGTTCAGAATTCAATGTCCCGCTCCCCAACCTGTCTTTGCCAACACCAGACACCCAAGCCTGGCCCGGGGTCCACCACTGCGCACTCACCAGGCACTGAGGCCGGCTTCTTCTGAGCCTTGTGCTTCAGGCACCGAATTGCTCTGCTAAGGACGCTGGCACTGACCAGAGCCCCAAGGCTGGCTGTGCCCCGCCCCTACAGGCGAGGGTTACCCTCCCAGCCCCACCCTGTGTTAGTGACCTCTCCTGGAAGGCGGCCTCTCCGGGAACATCTACCTGCTGCTATTTCCACCGCACTGTGGGCCTGAAGCCTCCACTGCCGACTGTCCCTTCTCCTTGGCTGATCCCGGGAAATGGTGCCCCAGCCGGGCAGTCACCAGGCTTGCGGGCCCCACACCCACCACTCTCGGGACTGCGTGACTGTCCCGCACATCCCCTGCCCAGCTTGCTCCCCCTGTGGCCGGCTCCTCCTTCCTCACCAGGCCTCACGAGGCTGGTCCTTGCCTTAGAATCCCGCTCCTTAGAATCCAGCTGAACTCTGCCAATTGGTTTCTGGTTTTCCAGCCGCTCCAGAGTCCGGATTGACTGCACACCCCACCTCTCCAGGCCCCACTGCCTTCCCCGGGAGGGAAATTGGAGACAGTTTAAAATAGAACAAATCAAAGTGCAGAGGTTGGTGCCAAGCGCGGCTCAGTGGGAATCGCCCGGAGGCTCCAATCCCTCCTGCTGGAAGGCCTCCCCGGAAGCTCGCGCGCCCCACGCTGCCGCCGTCTGTTCAAATCCTGCCAGACTCGCATCCAGCTGGTGGAGATGATGTTCAGACTGCAGGCTGCTGGCAACGCGCAGGAAGCCGGGAGGGAGGAGCAGCCACGGACTGAGAAGCCCGCTCCGGCTCACTGGCCGTGGCTTCCACCCACCGCAGGTCCAGGCCAGAGCGCAGCCCTTGGGGGCCCTCAGAAGCCCTGGCTCGGAAGTGGAGACGGGGGCCCCTGGGGAGGCCGGTACGAGACAGCTGATCCTGCTGATTTTCAGATCAATAATGATTTCTGGATATAAATATGTCCCGGGTAACATGTGGGATATACGTATGCTAAAACATTTTCACTGTTTCACTCAAATTTAACTAAGGATCCTGTTTTACTCGGCTTTGCTTGTGTGGGTGGTAAATCTGAGACCTTAAATTGAGGTGTAGGAACCGGATTGCCCCCGCGGTGATGTGGACAGAGGAGAAATAGGTGGAGGAACATGGACGGGTGTCCAAGGCCCCTGCGACAAAGGGCCACTGACGGCTTAAGGCAACAGAAGCTTGAGTGTCACCCCTGGAGGCTGAAAGTCCAGCCAGAGGCGTCAGTAGCACCAGCTCCTCGACTCCAGCGGGGCGCAGCACCCTACCTTGCTGCGGTGCACTCCTCTTCCGTGGCGGCTGGCCACCATGGACAGCTTCCAGACTGACTTCCGCCTCAGAGCTCACACAGGTCCTCCCCGTGCGTCCCCAGCTCTCTGCTCTTTGGACCTGTCGGTCAGCAGCTGTTGGATGCGGGCCCTCCCTGACCCAGGCCCACCTCATCTTACCTTGATTAAGACAATGAACACTTTGGGTCCACATGAATTTGGGGGGACATTCGTTAGCCCAGAAGAGAGGATTAAGTGTCTGCCTTCGCTGAGAACCACCTATCTGAGAAACCATTTGTGGTTTCAAATGACAATAAAACCAACCAGAGAAGAAACATCAACCATCCACTTGAGAATTTGAACGAGAAGCGCACACTGCAGGGCGGCAGGACAGCGGCCCCCGAGATGTGTGTGACACCCTGAGCAGCACCAAGACAGAAGGAGCTGCCTCACCCTCCTTTGGCAAAGAGTCCAGCAGAAAGGACACCCAGTACCTGGGCTCCATAAACTAGCCCAGTGCCACCAGCACTGCCACAGGAGTGTCCTGGAAGCAGTGCGTGGGGCCGTCAGTCCAGTCTGCAGGGCTGAGCTCCTGAGCAGACAGGAAAGTTGTCTCCAGGCCAGAGGGAAAGCTGCAGGGGAGAGCGTCCCCACCCGTGGCCCAGTCTGGTTCCATCCTGATGGGGGGGTCCCCTAAGGGGTACAAAGGGTGAGGAGGGTACAAGAGTTCCCACAAGGGAGCGAGGCCTGCTGACTTCTGAACCGCTTCTTGGGATACGCCCTTGGAGCAGGAGGAGGAGGATGCTGGCCAGCGGTTGCTTCCCTACCCCACCCCAGGCTGGCCCAACCCTGCATCAGCTGTGTCTGCGATTCGGGGCCCAGACTGTGGGGTGAGAACCCACAAAGCTGCACCACCAGCACCAGACTTGGGTCTTTCATATGATGTGGGGTGTCACTGGGGAAAGAAGCCCTCAGCTGTTTAGCTGCATGGACTTTATTAATGGAGTCCATTGCCTGAGTAGCCATGAGAAATAGTAACAAAGTAGACAGTAGGGTGTGATTTAATGCATGAAAACCAGCTATGTCGACACTCGCACACACACACATGCCTGCACCCACACATACAGTGGGCAGGTCTTTCTCAAGGGCTGTCTGTCCTGACACCTTAGCTAGGCAGCACCTACCTCCCAACCCTTCAGAGGTGGGCATGATCACTGAAAGGCTGTCTCTCCATTTGCTGGGTCCTCAGGGGTCTGTTTTTCTGGGCCAATGGCAGCTTCCTTCTATCTAGAGACAGGCTCAAAACATCTCCTCTCCCCAGACTGAGGCAGTCATCCCTGCCTACCTGTAAGACTCTGTAAGAGAAAAGGGAATTCAAAGGCTCAATCCTCGATTATATGATGCTGTAAATGGCCTAGTCACACATGGAGAGATTCAAAAAGGGTGAGTCTTTGGGCCAGAGGTTTGGCTCAGTGGTTCCAGAGCGTGCCTCGCAAGCGCAAGGTCCCTGGTTCAATCCCCGGTAACCACATACAACAATACTGGGCGTGGTGGCCATGCCACTGGCAGTCAGTACCTCATACCACAGATGACGGGCTTGGTGGCTCACGCCTGTAATCCCAGCACTCAGGAGGCAGAGCCAGGAGGACTGCTGAGTCCGAGGCTTGCCTGGGCTACATAGTGAGCTCAGGGCCAGCCTGGACTACAAAGCGAGACCCTGTCTCAAAAAAAGGGTGAGTCTTCGACGTGTTTGAGATGCTCTAATCTCAACAGGTTCTATTGAGCATTTCAACCCCTTGCAGTGACTCTGCCCTCAAGAGCTTATTGGGGCTCAACTTGTGTAGCCTGCCTAAGGCGCTATACTGTGAACATGATAGGCCTTGACATAATCGATGGACTATTTTATTATAAAGAGCAGTAACTCACTTCTGAGTAATCGGCTCTCACCCCTCCCCCGGGGCCCCCTCTTCAGACAGGATACTTTGTCCGGAGCCATGCTGTCGCCCTCTGATGGGGACGTGACAGCTTGGCCTCCCTGAGGGAGGGCCGAACCACTTCAGGGAATCGCAAGAAAGAAACAGCGTTTCCTGAGATTCAGCAGTTCCCCGTCTGTCCTCAGGCCAGAAAGAACAGCGGGCAGAGAATGCAGCCCTCCCCTGATAGCACGGAAACCCCGGAGGCCAGGAGCCCAGAGAGGCTTTGTCCTGAGCAAGTATGAGGAGAGGGAAGGGGCACTGGGGCCACTCCGGCCCCTCCCGCAGGGCCTGCCGGGTAGGGATGGATGACAAGCGAGGGAGCACAAGGTAGCTAAAGCTTGAGTTTACAAAGCTGGAGACAGAGACAATTTATTGTTGTAATCAAATAAAGCTTACAGTCGACTTCATCTGACACATATATAATGATAGGCAGAATCATTACTGTGCTGTTGGCACTTAGGCCTAAATGGTAATCAATTCGCCTAAATGACTGCAATTAGTATGCCTTCGCGGAGACGTGCGGAGCGTTCCTGGGGCTGTGGAAGGGAAGCCAGTCCCGCAGCACAGCTGCTCTTCCCTAGACACACGAGGCCCAGGCTTTCCCTTCCCTGCGCAGAAGATTCCCCGGCACTAAAACTAATGCTAATACCTCTTTCACTTTGCTGCCCTTTCAAGCTGTCCCTCAATAATAAGCCAGACAGCATAACTGAATGTAACGCCGTCTGTGTATGAATCAAGGCCTCCATTGCTTTCAACAATCCCCACTTAATCAGATTGCTTTCCTAGCACCTAGCAAAGGGGCAGGAATAGCCAAGCCTTTCCAGTGCTGTCTACGTGCAGCACAGATGTAGGAGAATCCCAGGTTGTATATCAGAGAAAATACTAGTAGGAATTGTTTTATTTCTGGGTTTTTTTAAAAAATCTACTTTCTAAAAATCTGGTTTCTAAAAAGTACAAGAACAAAATTTCAAAGTGAAATTGTTCTTAGGTTCCTCCCTGCCCAACATTCTGATCTCCTTTAACTGCCCAGAGCTTTTGCGATGCCCTCTGTGTAACCCACTATGACTTCCACTGGCCTCTGCATCCCTCTCCAGGTCCTATATCACTAACAGCTTTCTTTTTCTTCCTTTCTCAAAGCTTCCATTTTTGTACAGATAAGCTCTCAAAATATTTTACTTTGCTATAGTGATATAGTGAAAGAAATGAAAATGCCACCGGAGAAGACTAAATGGGTCAGGAGAATAGAAAAGCAAGGCACAGACTAAGGCAAAATATTTGTCAAAAACATATCCCAGAAGGGAACTATATAAGATATACAATGAATTTTTAAAACTCAGCAGTAATAATCCTTTTAGAAAATGAGCCAAAGACCTTAGCAGATACCTTGCCAGTGAAGACATGTTTATGGCAAATAAACATATGAAAATGTGTTCCACATCACACGCCTTCAGGGCATTGCAAATTAAAAGAGCATACCTACGAGTTGCCACCACATACCTTCTAGAAGGGCCACAGTCCAGAACACCAACAACACCAGATGCTGATGAGGATGTGGAACAACAGGAATTCTCACTATTTGCTGGGTGGATGGGAATGCAAAATTAGAACAGTTTGGCACTTTCTTATTAAACTAAACATACTCTTACCATGTGATATCCAGAAATTGGCCTACGTGGTATTTTCCCAAAGAAGCTGAAAATCTATGACCGCAAAAAAGTATGTACATTGGATGTTTACAGCTGCTTTATTTATAGTTGCCAAAATTTGAAAGCAGCCAAGATGCCTTTCTGTAGACGAATGGAAAAATAAATATGGCCTATTTAGGCAATGGCATAGTGTTCGGTATTTAAAGCCACAAAAGTGGAGGGAACGTGAATGCTTGTTGCTAAGAGAAGTTAGCCAATCTAAAAAGGCTACGAACTGTGTGAATCCTGTTGTATAATAGTCCAGAAAAGTCTGAACTATGGAGACGTTAAAACGAACAATGATTTCCAGGAATTCATGGGAAGGAAGGAGGAACAGAAGAGCACAGAGGACTTTTAGAGGAATGAAACTTCTCTACATGATATAATAATGGTGTGTGGATGCTGTATATTTGTCAAAATCTACAGTGTTTTTAACACCAGGGTGGAACTTAATGTGGGAATTGTTGTCCTTGTGTAATAACCGTACGTTACTATGGGTTCGTCAGTCGTAGCAGGTGCATCATTACGGTGACGGCTTTGATACAGGGGGCAGCGCAGGTGCAAGGACAAGGGACATATAGAAACACTCCGTGTCCTCCCCTAGTGTCACCAGGGATCTGAAACCGCTCTGAATACTATTGAGGGGGAGGAGGAGGAGCAGAGAGGGAGGAGGGGGAAGAAGAGAAAGAAGGGGGAAATAGGAAGAAGAGGAAAAAAGGAAGCAGGAGAAGAAAGGAAACAGTAAGAAAAAGAAGGAAGGAAGGAAAGAGGAAGGAAGGGAGGGAGGGACACTTTGCTAGGGTACATCTCCCTTTTTTTTTTTTCTCCAAATTTTTCCAAACTCTTGAAAACCAGTTCCAAAGCCCCTAAACCACATGGTCAGATACAGTGAGCACCAGCACCACATCTCCAACACCCACTTGCTGTCTTAGTCTCTTTTCCCACTGTTGAATATAAACGTGACACCTATAACTTAAAGGAGAGGTTTATGTGTGACTCGGTTTCAGAGAGTTCAGTCCATGATCAGCTGGCTTCAGGGCAAACACAGTGTGGCCGAGGGGCTCGCGGAGGGAAGCTGTTCCACGCACGGTGTCAGGGAGGCAGAGAATGACAGGAGGAGCTGCAGACAAGAACACATCTTTCCAGGGCTGGGGATTTAGCTCAGTGGTTCTGGTGTCTGCCTTGCAAGCACAAGGTCCCGAGTTTGATCCCCCATAACCACACATGATAATGCTGGGTGTGGTGGCTCACACCTGTAATCGGGAGGCAGAGGCAGGAGGATCACTGAGTTTGAGGCTTGCCCGGGCTACATAGTGAGCTCAGGCCAGGCTGAACTACAAAGCGAGACCCTGTCTCAAAAAAAGAAATACATCTTTCCAGGTCATGCCCCAGTGACCTCCTTTTTCCAACCCCTCCCTCCTCCAGCACATTTAGCTACAAACTCAATAGTGCATCAGTCCACTGAGGACAGTGTTTCCATGATCCAGTCAGCTTTCAGAAGCCCACAAGACTTCAGGAGACATTTTATATGAAAAACAAAACCCTGAGCACATCTACAACACCTCCTCCTTGTCTGAACCTGCCTTCTCCTCCTCCTGTCATTCTCCAAACACATGTAACCCTGGAGCCACCCAATTCTGCTGAGAAAAATCTAAACCTCCAGCTGGGCCCAGTCAGGGAAACAGTTATGTCAACGGACGGAATTTAACACAGGAAATGGTTACAAGAGTGATAGAAAGTTGAAAGAAAAAAGAGATCAATAAGGGACACTAAGAACACAAGACAATCAAGACAGAGAATCACCTATTGCCCCTACTGGAAGGGAAACTATGGAAAGGGACTGGGTTTATCCAAAGCTAGAAGCTGGTAGGGAGGCCCCCCAGTGTGGGGACACAGATCTCCAAGCTGGGGATGGCACCGCTCAAGAGCCAGGGGGAGTTTAGCCAGAAGCCCACAGCTGGAACAAACAGCTACTGCCACCTGGGCTGCACAGAATGCCACCACCACGGGAGCAACAGTGACAGCAATTGTAAAAAAAATTAAAAAGGAAACAGGAAGTTCCCAGCGCTATTCCCCTTCTCTCATGGCTCCCAACTGGCCCAACTGGCTGAACTGACAGGAACCAGCTGGCAAAGGAAATGTTCCTTTTGCAGAGTTCCAGCCTCGGCAACACAAGGGCAGCACGGAGGGGTGGGCTCGAGGCTGAGCATGGCGAAGACCAGGCGGCTCACCCTGCAGACGGTGGCTGCCATTTCCAGCACCGGGTGCCGTCAACCACATAGCCACATACTTTATTCTGCCATAAGCTTGCAAACAACAATCACGCGTGCGCACACACACACACACACACACACACACACACACAAACAATAGATGATAGATAGATAGATAGATAGATAGATAGATAGATAGATAGATAGATAGATTTGATAGGAAATATTCAAATCAAAGCTGTAGAGCGAAGCGACTACATGATTCTTTTTTTCTTAAGCACCTGGCTCACAGGTGTGAACAGTGCCTAAGGCAAGGGCTGCATGGGGCTGACCGTCACCATCTCCAGGGACTGCGCTCCCTCCGCCCGGATGCAGGCAGCTCCCGGAGCTGCCTTCCTCACTCATCCCCAAGTCAGTGCCACCGGCTTCTGCAAAGACTTTGGCCCCCAGGAAACCCCATCTACCTTTCTTCCCAGCACCACCACAGCCCTTTGTGCCGTCACTCCCCCACCCGCCGGCAGAGCGGGCTGTCCCCAGGACCCAGGGCAGAGATAGCCAGTGCGCCCCCTAGTGGTGGTCAGTGAAACTCCCAAAACGACCTTCATCCAAGACAGTATTGGCGTTCGTTCATTCTGCGCTCAGCTCTGGGCCAGGAGTTGAGCTAAGCCCTCTCCTTGGATACCTTCAGCGATGAGGAATTAACAGTCTCATGTGGTTGCCTTGTCCAGTACTGGCCAGGGCCAACGCTCAGGAGTGTGTCCCTTAAAATGGCTTTAAACATGCCTCTAACTCCTAGCCTTGGGTCCTCTTCTTGTCCCCCGGGGACCACACAGGGTAAGTCTAGTTAAGTCCTGTTCCACAAATGCCTGTTATCCTTCCTGCCTGCTTCCATCAGGTCTTCCCTGTTCCTCACTCAGCCAGTCTCCTCTGTGTGTCTACTTATTTAAGAGGACAATCAATGTCTGCTAAAGGTGGCCTCATAACCAAAGTGTGGTGGCCCCGGAGAGAGCCCGTCACCCTTTTGCTCTGAGCACAGCACTTAGAGTGTGTCTGCGGATGCACACGCAGAAGTCAGAGTGAGCGCATGGCCAAAAGCTCATGGCATGACACCAATTCCCCTTATGCATCTACCCACTCAGTTGCCCCATGAATGTGCCACCCTTCGGTTTACTTTTTCAACTGTGGAAGGACAACGGGCAATCAAAATAAGTGGTGTGTGTTTAACTAAAATGCTTTGTGACAGCGCAAGTGGCACTGGCACTAATCCGCTCCAAACATTGCTCCTCACTTCAGGTAGCCTCGTCCCATCACTCCTGCCACCTTCTCAAGAAGGCTTGAAGTCTCCTTTCATGGCTGTCTCCACAAAATGACTTGAAATGCAACACAAAGTGCTATCCACAGGGAAAGGCAAGCTGTTAAAGACATCACGACTTGTTCCCCGTCATCTCATTCACTGCGCGGCTCGGCAGGACTCCTGGCTCCTCCCCAAGTTCAGCCGACTGTGACAGATAAACATTTTCAGCCGATTCAAGTCATCTATTTCATTTAGAGACCCATGGAAGAGGACTCCCAGAACTGCTTCGGAAAGTGGCACAAATGATGGGATAGGTGGGTCTGAAGCAAGGGGTTTAATGCCAATATGCCTGTTGTGTGATTAAATTTTTGAAAACTTAAACATTCTCTGTATTTTTCAAAATAAAGACTTTCTACAATCCAGACTTTCATTCATTCTCTCATGCAGCTCCTTCCTTCCACAAATATTTATTAAGATCCTACTATGTGCCGGGTACTACTCTAAGTTCTAGAGATCAAATTGAACAAAACAGATACAGTTCCCACCCTTGCAGCATTTAAATGAAGGGAAGAAAGAGCAGTCAGTAAGCAAATATACACATTACAGAGATCACTTTAGACATCCCAGAAGAACCCAGTGTGACCACAATTGGCATGGGACCAGTGGGGAAGCAGGGCATGACGTGGGAACCCAGCATGAGCCTCGAGTGAATCTTCCCACCACGTGCCACTCATACCCAGCACATGCAGACTGTTTGACTGGATTTGTCCTGGGTAACCCCGTGCCTGCCTTTACCCATCCCAGAGTCCCGTCCTGCTCAGCACGAACCTCTGATGTGCCTCAGTTGCATTCTGCAATCCACACACTACTGAAGATCTGTCTCAATTTCCCCTGTGGCTTACACTTGACAAGAAGTATTTCAGGTCCTCACCGCTCCTTACACTCCTCAGGGTGCTCTCAGGGCTCCAGGGGTCACTCACTGCCCTCACCAGCCCCTAGTGCATGGTCAGAGTGGTTGGGGAGCTTTCTTTCTACCCTTTATCCTGTCTTCCAGTAATAGTTAATAATCTGATCCAAAATTCCTTGATGAGCAGAATATCCAGATTTTAAATATAGATGGGATTGTGGTATTAGTCATTTTTCCCCCCTCTGACTCCAATAAGACAATAGCTTTTAAAAATGTTTTTGCAAAATATACATAACATTAAATTCATATACAGAACACAAAATTCATATCATTTTAACTATTTTTAATCATTTCTATCAGTAGCACAACACGCATTCATAGATATACAACTGTCGTTGCAGGACTGGCACAGCATGTGTGCCATATGCCTCTGAAAGGCCCAGTGTGGAATGTCTTCCTGTTTTTACCATCTTTCCTCAAGTCAAGAATGTCTTTTGTGCTAGGGATTTAGCTCAGTGGTTCTGGCATCTGCCTTGCAAGTGCAAGGTCCCGAGTTTGATCACTGGTACCACATATCGCAATCCCAGGCGTGGTGGCTTATGCCTGTAATCCTAGCACCCAGGAGGCAGAGGCAAGAGGATTGCTGAGAGTTTCAGGCTAGCCTGGGCTACATAGTGAGTTCAGGGTCAGCCTGAACTATAAAGAGAGACCCTGTTAAAAAAAAAAATAGCATGTCTTGTTTTACAGTTTGTGTGTAGATATCCCCCAAAGCCTCATGTGGTTATAGGCTATTTTGACAGAATCTTTTTTTTTTTCTTCCTAGTACCAGGGATCAAACTCAGAACCTTGCTCTTGCAAAGCAGGCAACAGAACCACTAAGGTAACTCCCTGCCCCCAGTTGGCTCCATAGGCTACGCTGGAGGTGGCTGAGTCTAGAGTACGTGATTGATTCAGGGTGCGGTGCCAGGCCCGAGGGCACTAGGATTAAGGAAGTTAGTTCTTCTGCCCTAAGTAATCTGAGTAAGACAAAAAGGGCAGCGAAACAGTTAAAGTCCCTTGTCGCTTTTGGTGTCTTCTGGCAACATAAGCTGTTGCCCCTCTGCCATGTGCCTTTCTGCCTTGGGAGCCAGCCGTTTATGAACTGAAACTTCTATGAACTGTGAACCAAATAAATCTTTCCTCAGTTAGCCTTGGATTTCAGGTACTGTGTCTCAGCAACAAAAGAAAAGTAACTACTACCCTTCTTGCCAACTACCAGGGCCCTTTACGTCAGTGGCCAGTTTTCCGTCAGATCAATTTAGCTGGTCAGAATGGGCTCGGAGAAGCAGCCCTCTCTGTGCTCGGAAGGAACAACACTAGCCAGACCACTGCATGGACTGCTCAGCAGCTGTCCGCGGCGGGGGAACCATCTTCCCCAGGCCTGGTGCGCGTGCGCCACAAAGACCCCTCGGAAATGCTGCATCCATAGACAGCGGCAAGGGAAAGTTTCAAACCTGCACCGCAGTGAAAGGGCTTGCTGGTTCCCCGTTTAGCTGCTGAGAAGCCTTTTTCTTTTTTTTTCTTTTTTAGTGTTTTATTTAAGGCAAAACAGAAAAAGTTTTCTGTATCGTTGACATGTTCCTCTGATTAAAAATAAGAACAAGGTGTCTTTTTCATTCTCCAAGGTGCGTGCTTCGGGAATCCACCTTCAGTTGACTAGTGAGCCATTACAGCCGTGACCCAGCACAGGAAAATCGGTGCTACAGCTTCGGGGTAGAGGCCTCTCCCTGCTCCGGTTATTGATTCGGCGTCCCTCCCTCCTCCCGTAATGATTCATAGTTTAAACTTGTCCCCGTGATTTATACAGAGGCTCCGCTCTCAAGCAGATAGCCGGGGGGGGGGGGGGCGCGTGCCTCGTCTCTCTCTCTCCCCTTCCTCTGTCATCCCCAGGGCTCGCGAGTGGAGGAGGCCCACGCACAGCTTCACGGCATGCAACACGGAGGCACCAGGCAGCAGGGCGAGGGGGGAGCCGCCTTCCAGGACTAGGGTGGCTGGAACAGGGCCATCCGCCAGCACCAAAGCTCAAGACAGACGCGAGGCTCCGACCCGGGCTCCCTCCACCAGGGCCTCAGCGCAGAGGCCTCCTCACCTCAAGTCTGTTTGTCCCTTGGGCTTCAGTCTCACGTCCGGAACACAGGGAGCGCTGAAGTCACTAGCCCAGACTGTCACAGGGAGGACCCTATTAATAACAATGACCCTGAATCCCTTTTCCTATACACTTATTACCAGTGCTATAGGAGTCCTTATTATTAATAATAATAATTTAGTGCAGACTTTACTGCTTTTGTGTAACAGTGAGTACCTGGATTCTAATTATCTGTCTTATTTTAATATTTATGGAATTAATCAAACTTTTTAATGGAAAACCCCACAATGAAATTACCGAGAGCACGCTTCAATGAAGACAGATGCGGCACTCTGTGGGAAAAGACAGCTCAACTTTATTAACATTACTCGGAAGCGCTCCCCGAGGCAGGCCGGCCCAGCCAGGCCCTCCAGGAGCGGCCCAGCCAGAGCCGAGGCAGGGCCGCAGCCTGCCAGGGAGCACTGCGTCCGGGGCTCTGCACAGGGCTCTCCCAGCTACTGCCGTGCTGTGGGCTCAACTGGCCCCCAAATGGACTGTCCACTCCTCCCTAGGGTCTGCCAGGTGCTTCCGGCTGGCCTGGCTCCCCGACCCAGGACGGGCAGCAGAGTGAGTGTGAGCTCTGTCTGAGGGTCACGATGCTCCCCTGGGAAGAAAGCTCAGCGACTTCCTCCGAGCCCTGGCTCTGGGGCTGCCCGCCACATGCTTCCTCCTCCTCTGAAATCCTTTTTCTATGATTTTTTCCACTGGGACCAGACACCCTGGGCTACCTGCTGCTTCCAAAGTGTTGCTCCGCTGGAATCATGAAGCCCTTTCCAACGTGAGCTTTTCCTGCACTCCGCGTGCCTCCCGGCAGAGCTGACTGAGACACCAGAGGATTCCGCGGGGGCTCGAACAGTCCCGATTCGCTGGCTGTGCCCGTGTGTCAAAGGCCCAGCCCCAAGGCTCAGGCATGCTCGAGGAGGTTAGAAGAGAACATCCGGATCCAGCATTTAGACAGTGTGGTTCCGTCATGCAGCCAGGGGCCACGCTCAGTCCTGACCTCTCACTAGAGTCACCTGAGACCAAAACTCCAGAGGTTCCGTGTAACTGTTCTGAGCTGCGGGTCTGAGAGGAACACATATGTTAAACTTTCCAGTTGGTTTAGCATGTCCTCAGAGTGGAAATGCCTTGGCTTAGAAAGAAACACTGGAAAGAAGTTAACTCTTCCTATAGCTAAGGTCCTCTATCTTCTGGGATGGCGCCAGGCTCCCTTCCCGTCGTACTCAGGGGCTCCCCAGCAATGAGAACTCCATCCGCATCATCACTGGCGCCTCACTCAGTTTCCTTGTCCTCATGGAGGCCAAATAACATCCTTCAAAAATTCGTGTCCCGCCGGGTGTGGTGGCTCACACCTGTAATCCCAGCACTCGGGAGGCAGAGACAGGAGGATTGCTGAGTTCGAGGCTTGCCTGGGCTACATAGTGAGCTCAGAGCCACCTGAACTACAAAGCGAGACCCTGTCTCAAAAAAAAAAAGAAAAAAAAAAAAAAGAAGAAAAAAAAAAAATTCGTGTCCCGTCCTGACCCTGTGAATGTGCTTTCCTTGTAAGACGTTCTTTTGCAGATGTCATCAGGTAACATGAAGTCATTCTCGTCGGGGTGGGTGCGCAAATCCAGTGTTCTAGTTCAGACAGACCCAGGCAGAAGTTCGGGCGAAGGGAGAGGCAGGGTTGGGTGTGACGTAGGCACAAGCCAAGGACCACCCAGGACGGAGCTCAGCTGGCAGAAGCTACTCATACAAGGAGCAATCTTTCCTCAGAGCCTCGAGGGGAGGCGCGGCCCTGACAGCACCTTGATTCAGACTCGTGACCTCCCAAACCGCGGGAGGATGAATTTCCGTTGCGCTAAACCACCAGTCCGTGGTCGTTTGTTACAATGACCCTAAGACATTAATACAGTCGCCAGCGAAAGGCGCGGGCTTCTTCCTGCTCTTGCTTCTCTCTTGCAAACGCGCCCTGAGAAGAGGAAGCATGCGTCTTCACGGCTGCCCAGGCCCTGCACGTAGCTCACCTCGGAACATCTGCTTCAATGGGCAGGTGAGAAGATAAGTAAAATCTACTGAAATGCTGCCCCCTAAGGCGGAAGCGTGAAGCTCACATTCATAAGATAGAAACGGCTTCACTCCACCACTTCTTGCAAGAGAGTCTTGATTCCACACTTTCATAAGGATGTTATGGTTTAGCCACTCAGTAAGGCTGTGAAGTAGAAGCTAAGACTGTCCCCATTTTATAATGAAGTGGCAAAGTCAGCTGCCCAAGAATCGATATTGTAGAAGTGGCAAGGCATGGAGTCAAACCCACAGCCATCTGACTCTGACATGCAAGAATTTCCCAGGAGAGGCCTATCCTGCTCTTGTCTGCTCAGACGCTACCAAGGACACGACCCGAAAGGTCGAGGCCCCGCCTCTCTCGGAGCGTTGCAAGCTCTGGCCTCGACAAACAAATGCTTCTCCAAGTCCCTCTCCTCTCAACAGTTACTCTCTCTTGCCTTTGCGCTCACTCTCAGAATTAGAGCTGGAGAACTAATTTATCAAGGGCCCTGGAGGCTCCGGGAAGATCACCTAAAGAGGACAAGCCCAAATTAGAAATGTTTATCTTGTTTCAGATGACTTCATGTTTCAGCCTTTCTCAAAAGCACTTTCACCAGGGAGAGAGAAGTTGAACAAACTAACCTGCGTTAATGTCCTGGACCAAGAAGGGGTCTGAGGTCCCACAGAGGAGCAGTGCCCTGTTTTTAATTTGGAGAAGAGAAGAAAGCTGTCTCCCTGGCAGTTCGGTAAAGCGGATTCTGGCTGATTCTTCTGCAGGGATCCCGGGAAGATAAGAGACCCTGATTTTGCAGGGACCTAGAAGCCCGAGCCAGCTGTGTCTAAATATTACTAACAAGGACATGTTTATTCCTCTTTATGTGTTGACTGAACGTGCCGTGAAATTGAGTGTTCTTTGATTTACCTTTCCCATGCCTCTAAATTATGCTCACATCTCTCTCCTCTGCTGCTGGGATCTAGTTTTAATTAATTTTCAGTAACAAGTCAAATCGTCCTATTTGTTTTCCCCTCAAAATGTGTTCATCAGCAGAGCCACATTAGTCATAAGTGACAGTCGCAAACCCAAATCAATGTCCAAACAACCAAAAACATCAGAGATACCAAAGGCCAATTAGCTGGTGCCATGGCAGCTGGCTCACCGGTCGCAGAGTGCCCCGGGGCCTCTGCTCTAACCGCTCACCTCTCCTCTCTTTGCTGCAGAGCGAAGCTGAAGACTCACCTCGAACGGCCCTGTAGCTCAGGCAGGTGGTGACAGGCCAGTGAAGGAGGGAGGAATACAGGGAGAAGGGGGAGGGGCGGGTTGGACGGAAGAGACCACAGAAGAGTGAGCAAGGAAAACAAAGGAGGGTGAAAAGCAAGGGGTCTCCAGAAGAGGAGGTGGCATCCACGTGCCCACTTAGCGTGAAAAGAGGAATGCCCATGCCAGCCTGGAGGAGGAGACATCCTGTCTCCAGGCTAGTAAGATGCCAGCTTGGCTTTCTGACTGACGTGCAGTTGTAAGCAGAAACCAAACTGAAGGATGCTGTTGCTCACTGAACCCCACCCTGGCCATTTAGGGCAAACTGTTCAGGGCACTGTGGTCAGTCTGACTTGCCAGGAGCCTGGCTCCTGGGATGGATGCTGCAGGGGTTACTAGTGTGGCCTCTGGGGCAGGTCTCTGTGAGAGGTCTAGGTCTGCAGCATCGTCTTTGCTGGCACAATTTGGCTATTGCCTGTTGGTACTTTCTGAGGAGGTCTGATTGTCATATTTACGTTCATGGGTTCTTAAGTTCTCTCTAACTAACATTTCTGTCCTGAATTCCAAAGCCCAGGATTAACTGCCCCTCAGCTCCGTACAGTCACAGCGCCCTGTTAAATTTCACCTCTCAAACATCTCTTCAGGAGCATTTTGCTCCCTGCCCACAGCCACCAGCCAGTCCAGACCAGCAGAATTTCTTGGCTGAAACTCAGGCACATCTGACCATCCACGTGATACCGTTCACCCACTTTGGGAAGCGTCTGACTCTAGGCCAGAATCCTCCCTGTGCTCTCCCAAGCTCGGCCACGGCAGGGCCTTACCCGGCGGGCTTCACTGGCGAATAGGCAGGCCTCAGCCTCCCGTCCTTCCTGCCAGCCCCTCACGGGCAGATGTTCCAGCCAGGTGCCGACATTCAGAGGCCTCCTTATGGGGCTTGGGCCTGGGTCCCCCCAAACACTTCTGCTGAGACCTCCCCATCTCAGGACCTCTGAGACACTCTTGCCAGGACTCAACACGCTCTCCGCTTGGCTCTCCCCCTCCCTCTGGCCCCATGTCCAGAAAGTGGCAGGAGGCTCCGGCTGGGGCTCCTTAGGCAAGGCAAGGAACTGCCGGCCCCAGGCCCCACATCCCACCCCATGCAGGCCCTGGGACCCTCGCTGGTGCTGTTCTGTGGTGAAAGTGGATCTGAACACAGTGAGCTGAGCTGAGTCGTTGTGGCCTTTCAGCTTCTTGCTTACACTCCACAGAAAGTGAGTAAATAAAACATTGGCGCTTGCAGTTCGCTCTTTGTCTGGACCGACCACCTTAAGACCTGGTGGCAGCGGGACACCAAGATCAGAGAAGCAGTCAGTCACTCCCGGTCATGAAACTTCCCCGGCTTCCCGTGGCCTTCAGGAATGGATTGGCTGCCAAAACAAAGAGCCAAAACAAAGAGCCACAGTCCGGGTGACTTTAAACAGTGGAAGTGGATCGTCTTGTGGTTCCGGTGCAAGAAGTCAGAAATCAAAGTGTCAGCAGGCCGTGCGGCTCTGACACCTGTCGGGGCAGGATCCTTCTCCGCCCCTCCGGTTTCTAGTGGATGAGCTTTCCTGAACAGTGGCAGAATAGCTCCATGTTCACTGGGCTATCTGCTCACGTGCCAATCTTTTGGTCCTCTGTGTACAAGTCTGTGTCCCGATTTCCCCTTTTTATAAAGGCCTGTTCACACTGCATTCAGCCCACCCTAGCGATCTCATCTGAACTTGATTATTTCTCAAAATCTTGCAATAAGGCTGTAATCTTATAACAAGGGTACAGTGTGAGGTGCTAATGCATCTTTTAGGAGGTGCACAACTCAGCCCCTTCCAGAGAGCTTCCAGATCCTCACCCAGGACCTACCAGACCCCCAACCCACTCTGTGCTCTGCCTCCGTCGGAACTCCCTGCACAGCCCGGGTATGCAAACTCTCTTCAGCCCCTGAGCTTCATGTTCTATCAACACCCAGCTTCCGCACATACACATAGCCATGTGACGAACTATGTCTAGAAACCGAAGAAAAATGAAAAGGTTTGAGAAGTAAGGACAGAGCTCTGATGTGTCTCCAAAGGGCCCTGCACAGAGGCTAGCTCTGGTCTCTGACTCCAGAATTGGCCCCTTTCCAGGCAGCGAGGCCAACTTCCGTGGCTGTCTGTCCTGTGCTCACTGGCCCTTCTGTCTACAGCCCTGCATTCTCCATGGCCTGTTCCGACCTCCCCATGATTCAGAGACTCTGAAGGAGGTTCCCTGATGGTAAGAAAAGGAAGTTTTGATGACTCGTTCACCGAATATTCCTCGGGCACAGTACTGGTGTTTGGGTACGTGTGATTTACGCTAAAATGATCCAGTGAGTACTGTGCAGATGTGTGTGCATGTGAACTAACTCTCACCCATGTCCTAGAGGAGGGTGGCGAGCATTTGTAAGACCACAGGCAGGGCCAGGGCTTCCACATGCTGGTTAAATAAAGCTGTACCCCCAGCCTCACTCGCTGGCACTGGGTGCTACAATTATTTTCCCTTGAGACACTGATGTTGGCAATGTGAGGTTCCCCCGGAACGGATCTACTGCCTCTGTGCGGTGGAGTATGGGAGTTTTGAGGTCCTGGATGGTCACCTCTGGGGGATGCTTAGGTCTAGAGCCAGCCCGGTTCTGGGTCTGACTCTCCTTCTCCAAGAGAAGACATTTTGATTCATTGCGATCCTGCCAGCAAAATACCTTTCCAAGTGTCCTGGGGAGTCCTGGCAGGGCAGCGAGCGGGAGCCTGGCCAAGCCCCAGGTACAGGGATGTTTGTATTTGGCCTGCTGATCACTGTGTACTCGTCAGCGGTCAGCTGGGGACTTGCTCCCTGCAGCACGCATCTGGAAGGAGGCGCAAGAGGGACGTCAACGGCTCCCCACAGCCGCCAGGGGCACTGCGCCTGCAGAGGGCACAGAGGGTCCTGCTCAGACCTGCGGTGCCGATGACATGACAGGGCGGAAAGAAAAGGCTCCTGACCCCACACTTTAGAGTCCCCGAGAGCTGGGGACAGGCAAGCCGCGACTTGTCGCCGAAGCTCTAGGCTCCTGGATGGCGGTCTCCTCGCACTCTCAAAGCTGGCCAACCATTCGGCCCGCCCCTTGCCACCCGGGCCTCAGAGAGCCAGGGGCGCCCCGCTGTGCCCGTCCCGCCACCACCACTTCCAGCATCACCGTGTGTCCTCAGGGCCCAGGACGGGGTCTTCTCCCGCTCTGTGAAGCCAGGAGGGGAGCCCGCCTCCCTCCTCAGAGGAAGGGGCTGAGCGTGGGGACCCTGGGAGGCTCTGCCGGGCCCTGCTCAGTCTAGACGAGACCCGTGGGCAGCCGGGAGCCGGAAGCGACTGACCGATGGGCAGGTGCTCAGAACGGGTCACTCTGCTGTCGCTGCTACTTCGGCGTCTCTTCAAAGCTCTCCACAGCAGACATTTCATAGGGACGATGTCATAAAATAAATAAATTATTTAGCAATATTTATACATTTACTGTATAATATGCAGTATTACAAATGTGCACACATGTTAAATAAACTTACTCTGCAGCCCATGATTATATATAATACAATCTGTTTTTATTCTTCTAAATTTGTATTGTACATATTTGTAGTATGTGCTAATTGCATACTAATCCCTTACCTTGGGGAATTGGTGCATGTATGTACTGCGTCTGGAGCCTTTTTCTTTCCTATCCCTCATCTCCCACGTCCCCAGGTCCCTTTCCATCTCCACAAAGTCTTCCCCGCACAATCTCCTACCATTTCTCTTTTATTTCTCCCTTTAAATGATTTATGTTTCAGGTTTTTCATATAGAAGAAACCATGCAATATTTATCCCTTTGTGTCTGATTTATTTCACTTAGCATTGTGGCCTCAAAACTCTGTATTATAAAAGAAATGTTATAAATAAAAATCAATAAAATGTATATCAGCAGATGTGGCTGTAGTCCCGCCCTTTCTGTCTCAGGCCCTGTTCTGGGGCCTGGCGCTCTGCTTTGGGGTGCGTGCCAGCTCCACAGTTCCTGGAACCAAGGCCCCGGAGCCGGCTCAGCCGCTCCCCCTGGGTGGGTAGAGGACCACGCATGAGCCCAGGATGCCTGGCTCCTCTGTTCTGGCATCCTCTTCTGCAGACCAGCCACCCCCGGACATTCCCAGAGGCTGCTCTCTTTCCCCGATCTCTGTGCTCTCCACCAGGGAGGCCCTGACACCCTTCAGCTTTGAGAGAGAGCAGAGTCTTTATCAGAGCAGATCTTTATCAGTCTTCTTTTTAAAAATATTTTAGGAATTGAACGCGTTCCTTCCTTATCACTGAGGTACGTCCCTGTATTTTTTTTCTTGAGACAAGGTCTGACTATGTAGCACAGGGTGGCCTGGAATCTGTGAGGCTCCTACTCTCCAACCTGTGATCTCTTGCCTCAGCCCCCAAATGCTGGGATTCGACGCATGCGTCACAGCGCGTGGCTCATCACCAGCCTTTTGAGTTCTTTATTTTGACACAATGTCTCACAAAAGTCCCCAGCCTGGCTAAGCTGTGATCCCTTTGCCTCAGCCTCTTGAGTACCTAAGATTATTGTATCTGCCACCAGGCCCAGATAGATCCTTACCCTTCACCCAGTACTGCTCACTCGGTCATCCTCAGGCTCCCTCTCCAAGGCCACACCTCAGTCCTCACCTCAAAGCTTTGGAGGTGAGCAGTTCAAAAGCAGGGCCAGATGGTAACTGAAAGTGTGACCGCAGAGAGTGGTAGAGACAGGTAAACTGCAACGGGCCAGCCCACCTGACGCATTTGAATTCACTTTATGAAAGCAGAAGTGATATCTAAATCTGGCCTGTGTGTCACCAAATTTCAGACTTTGGCCTCAGATATTAAAACTACAATTCTAAGAAGATGCCCATCTGAAGATAAAGACACACCAAAAATCATTATATATTATGGTTTAGATTTAAAATGTCCTCCTGTTATGTCTTCTGTTGAGAGGGACTTTCGGAAGGTTGTTGGATCGTGAAGTTTTTAACTTCATCAGTGAACTGACCCATTGACGAGGTCTTAATCCGATGTCATTATTAGGAGGTGAGCTCTAGTTGAAGCAGCAGGTCATGGGGGTACAACCTTGGGAACTGCCTCTGGTCTCTGGTCTCCTCTGTGGTTCTTCCTAACTCCAGCTCACACCATGAGCACTCTGCTCCTCTTTTGTGTCCAATTCCTCCTTCAACCAGACCTTTCTGCCATACTGGCTTTCCACCTCACCGTAGACCTAGGAACCATGAAGCCAGCTGACCATGGACTAAAACCTCCGAAACCATGAGCCAAAATACCTCTTCCCTCCTTTAAACTGTTTTTCTCATTATCACAGCAATGAAAAGCTGACTAAGGGTTGCAATGAAAATGGGGGATGAAGCCAGAGAACGTTAAGACTGCCAGAAAACGAGGAGCTGGAAAGAGCCCAGAAGGCTCCCCCAGACATTACAGAAGAACCTGGCCTCCTTCAGACTCCAGACTGCACAACTCAGAGACGGTATATTTCTCTCATCTCAGGCCAATGACAAGAACGATGTCCTAACTCTTCCCAGGGCAACTTCAGAGTGGAAAGAAGGTGACAGTCTCCCTTACTTCACATTTGTGTGGCCACGGCCAAGTTCATGAGATACAGTTAATGTTTTCTGTCAGTTCTCACTTCCTTACAAACCTTTCTGCCTCAGAAGGATGCGCACAGAGGCAGAGGTCAGTCCCTCAGGCCCACCCTGCCCCGGACTGAGAACACATCCCAGCCAACCCATGCATTTGCAGGTTCACGTTTGCAGCCAAAACCCTTCCACCCCGGAGCCAGGGAGCAGGATGCTGCTCACCAGTGAGTGAGGAATTCCTGCCTTTGAAATGCCTGCATTTGCCCCTGGGAACAGCTCTCTTTCACAGAGAACAGCCCTCCACAGGGAGAGTCACTTTCATCAACTTGCTGCCACAGCGTCATCATGATTAGGGAGCATTTAAGATGCAATTAAATTGTTCTGTGAACATTAGGACTTCTGCTGGGCCGCTGGACAGAAACCCATAACCGGGTCCTTGGAAAGCTCCAGTCACTTAAATGGCAGGCTACAGAGACAGAAAGGAGGCCAAGCGCAGGACACAGCCCGCTGTTCTCTCACCTCTGCCCACTGGCCTTGATGGAGAGCTCCGAGCGTGTGAGCTCCTGGCTCATTACCACACAGGTAAATCTGCATCTGCTCCCACTGCCAGGACCTCAGAATGTACCTTCACTTGACGATAGGTCCAGTACAGAAATCATCACGTAAAATGAGGTAATGGAGGTAAACCCTTACGAAAACAGGGAAACTTGGGCCAGAGATTTAGCTCAGTGGTTCCAGCAACTGCCTTGCAAGCACAAGGTCCTGAGTTCAATCCCTGGTAACCACATACCACAGTGCTGGGCGTGGTGGCTCACGCCTGTAATCCCAGCACTCAGGAGGCAGAGACAGGAGGATTGCTGAATTTGAGGCTTGCCTGGGCTACATAGTGAGCTCAGGGCCAGCCTGAACTACAAAGTGAGACCCTGTCTAAAAAGAAAAATAAAAAAATAAAATAAAAATAAAAAAACAGGGAAACTTGGACACAGTGACAGGACAGAGAGAAGATGGTATGAAGAGACGCAGAAAAATCAGATGGCCATCTATAAGCCAAGGGTAGGAACTGAAAACACTCAATGCCTTGACTTATTTTTTAATTTGAATCTTTATTGGTACATTATATATGCACATCATGATCACGCTCAGCATTGAGAATTTTTACCAGTATATGACATGACTTAATTTTCATTTTTTTCTCCTTCCCATACCCACACTACAAGCCCTGTCCCTCTATACATAAACTTTGTTTCCTTTTTTTAACCATCACATTTTTTTCCCTCATTACTTACACCAAACCCCATTTCCTTGCAAATATTTACTATTTCACAATACCTATTATGCATTCTAGAACTCACTTACATCTTCAGCTTCTCATACCAGAGAAAAGATATGATACTTACACATCTGTGACCTATTTATTTTACTTATGAGTATGCCCTTAAGGTACATCCATTTGAGTATAAATGACTCAAGATTATCATTTTTTTTTTTTTGAAACACGGTCTCGCTTTGCAGTTCAGGCTGGCCCTGAGCTCACTATGTAACCCAGGCAAGCCTCGAACTCAGCAATCCTCCTCTCTGCCTCCTGAGTGCTGGGATTACAGGTATGAGCCACCATGCCCGGAACTGTGGTATGTGGTACTGATTGTTAGTGGGCATGAGTCACCATGCCCAACATTGTTATATGTGGTTACCAAGATTTAACTCAGGATCTTGAGCTTGTGAGGCAGGTGCCGGAACTACTGAGCTAAATTTCCAGCCCAAAGTTATCATTTTTATGGCAGAGTAATACTCCATTTTATTAAAAACACACACACACACATCTTTATCCACTCTCCAGTTGATGGGAATTTGGGTTGTTTCCAAGATTTAGCTCTCAAAAACTGAGGTGCTATAAACATGGGTGCACATGCCACTGTGATATGAATCTTATAATTCTTTCATGTATATCCTCAGCAGGAGAGTAGCAGGGTCAAATGGGACCTCTAATCCTAGTTTTTTAAGGAATCTCCACAATGATCTCCATAGTGGTTATACCAGTCTACGTTCCCAACCACAGTGGAGAAGGGTTCCTTTTTCTCCACAGCCCTGCCAGCATTTGTTCCTAGGTAATTTCAAAATAGCAGCTATTCTTTGTGGAGTGAGATGAAACCTCAGTGTTATTTTTATCTGCATCTCTCAAATGAACAGTGACGTTGAGCATTTCTTCATATGCTTCTCAGCTGCTTTTACAACTTCCTTTGAAGTGTCTATTCATTTCAGAGGCCCAGTTCTGAATTGGGTACTTAAATTTGGGGGGGGGGGATTTTTTTAAGCTCTTTATATATTCTAGAGGATAGCCCTTTGTCTCAGAAACACCTAGTGAAAAATTTTTCCTATACTGTTGGCCGTTTTTTGCCTTGACTTTTTGATTCATTGGCTTAAGCCTCTAGAACTGATTAAAAAGCAACAACCCTGTGAAGCACTCAATGTGCAGTGCCGGGATAGGGCCTCCCCACACATCAGTGCAGGCTGCCACTGTTGCTTCTCAAGACCCAGCCCGATCCTGCTCGCCACTAAATCCCAAGTAATACCATGGCACTGGCCATTCTTCAGGTACCATGATGATAACAGTAACAAAGAAGGTGATGATGAATAGGAAGGCAGTAAAGAGCAAGGGTGACAGATCACACCATGGTCCCACATCAGTTGGACATTCTGGAAAGCAAAGCAGAGATCCAGAGGACCCATCTTTCTGGGCCCAGCTGGTCCCTAAATCGAAGCTTTTATATATAAAAACCAGTGTTGGGTTACTGGAATCTTTTTTTTTTTTTTTTTTTTTTTTTTTTCTTTTTGAGACAGGGTCTCGCGTTGTAGTTCAGGCTGGCCCTGAGCTCACTATGGTGCCCAGGCAAGCCGCCGCGAACTCAGCAATCCTCCTGTCTCCGCCTCCCGAGTGCTGGGATTACAGGCGTGAGCCACCACGTCCGGCATTGTGGTATGCGGTGTTGAATGTTGGTGGGCGTGTCTCCACGCCCAGCATTCTATGTGGTTACCGGGGATCAAACTCAGGATCTTGCGCTTGCGAGGCAGGCACCGGAACCACTGAGCTAACCCTCCGGCCCTGGAATCTTAATAATACCCATGCCAAAGCCAAAGGGACAAAGCTTAACGTTCCTAAGAGATTGTCCTGTCTACATGGGTGATCTAATCACTACTTTCTTAAAAATTCTATCCCAACATCAAATAAACATGTTCATCCCTCAGACTCACTGGAAGCAGCTCTCTCCTCTCTTGATAGGCACATGCTAATGTACTTTCTGCCCCGCCAGTGTTTTCAGAAAGCATTCTCAGTCTTTGACAGGTAGGAAATTTGCATTTCCATTAGTGAGGCCTTTGTCAATTTTGAGTCATAAAAGCCCCAGAAGAATAGAGTTGGGGGAACATATTGTACTTTAAAAAGGAGACTTTATTGCAAGGTTCAAGGAAAGGTACCAAAGAGATAAAGACTGCAGAGCAGGCTCCCGGGGGGGGGGGGGACCCCTCACAATAAGCAGGAACTTATTAATGCATGAGACTGGGCCAGAGAGGGAGGCGTGCCTGGATGTGACTTCAGTAACTTTGCAATTTCTTGTGTTTAATAGTAAAATAAACATCATCGAGGGTGCTAAGCGGAGTGTGGCACTGCCAGCCCCCAAGTGCTTTGAGCTGCTGCTCCTTTCGCTGTGGCTATAATCTTCTCATTTAAACCTGCACCTGTTCAGGGCGGCAGCAGCTCTGGCAGGGCTGGGGGTTTGATTTGTGTATGTGATTTGTTTGACTCTTTATGTCGGTACAGTCAAAATGCCTAAGAAAAATAAAAGCTCAAGAATCCCCGGCAGCAAAAAGAATGATGCAAAGAACGCCACTTCATTTGTTATCTTATTTGCCCTTCAAACTCTGTCCCTAAGCACTTAGATAAATAATTCAGCTGCCACACTAAGTACTGGAGAGGAGCGGGAGGATGCAGAGGACGGGTACAGACCGAGGTCAAGTGACCAGCACGAGAACACACAGTTCATGAACAGTGGGCAAGAACTAAATGCCCACATCTCTTGGCTCACAGGGTTTGTTCCACACATGTGCTGCTTCTTCTTGCCATTTCTCTCCTTCATTCTTGCACAGATATTTACTGGTTGATTGTGCCAGGTGGTGAGGATACAAGGGATTGGGGATAGGATCTAATCCCTACTCTGTTATTCAGGAGGAGAGAGAATAAAGGAGAAAGCTGGTGATCACATGTGTTGATGTCAGATAACGGCATGTGCCTTCAAGAGAACAGAAGGATCATGGGAAAGAGTTGGAGCAAGGACCAGTTTGGTGACGGTGTGAAGGCTGTCTAGGGAGGGAAGCAGAGCCATGCATGATAACAAAGACTGTTCCGGACAGTGAGAAAGCCACTTCCGAGTCCCCAGAGCACTATCAAGCTTGGTGTCCATGTAGCAGCAAGATTCCTGAGTGTCAGCAGTAGTGGAGAGGAAGAGGCCAGATCCTGGGTCATGGAAATGTTAGTCTGAGCCCAGTTGCAATGGGAAACCAGTGGGAGATTTTAAGAAAGGAGCAACATATTCCAATTTATTTATTATTTTGGGGTGAAGCTCCCATTGGCATTAAAAGTAGATTCCATGAGCCAAAAATAGAGAAAGATTATTATGATATTCCTGCATTGAGGCTGCTGTGCCCCTGAAGCCCCTCCTCTCACCCTTGCTAGATAGCACACCTCTTTCTTGCCTGAGTCTGCCAACATTTGAACATAAAAAATGCCCAGTAAACAAATATCATCCTCTTATCGGTATGATGTCTTAGTCACTTTCCTTGTTGCTGAGACACAATACCCAACACCTGAAACTTTAAGGAGAGATTTATTTTGGCCCAGTTTCAGGCCATAGGCAGCAGGCTCCATGGCAGGAACAGCATGATGAAAGGATCTAGGCAAAAGACGGCTGGTTGTCCCCTAGCAGCTGGGAGGCAGAGTAGGACAGAAGCTGGGGAGGGAGATCTGCCTCTCAGGGCACAGCTATCCCAGCAAGGCTCCACCTCACAGAAGTGCCCTCAGCTGTGAATGAATTACTCCACTGCTGTGTGTCATTGGCCAGGCTATGATCCAGTCCCCTTCCAAAGCCTCACTTCTGAGCACATGAGCTTTTCCGAGAACATTCTAGATCTAAACTGGAACATACAGCTATGGAAGAGCCAAAGGCCCCACTGACCTCTAGGCTTGGTCAGTCCTACACACCTCATGGTGGAGGAGAAGCAGCTCTTGAAACAGCAGCTCCTCACAGCGCGTGTTTCAGGAGGAAGAAGAGGGAAGCTGAGCCTCCCAACTCACCAGAGCCGGTCCTTGGGATGAAGGACTGAAGCAATGGAGAGAGGCCAGAGTTCCTACTCGCTAAGCCTCCTGGCCTGGAAGGAAACAGCAGGTGCTGCAAAGAGGCCTCTGCAGGTGAGGGGATAGTGAGTCAGTGCCGGATGTTACAGGAGAACATTCCATAACTGATGGACGCAAAGCTATTTCCAGTCAGGCACTGTGCGGGATGGTCCAGGCCCCTGCCTCGGGTTCCCCCAAAGCTTAACCTCTCCATAGGAGACAGTTATTAATTAACACATTAATAATCTCCAGGGAGGTGGTATGCAGTCATCCACTCAATCAGGAATTTCAGCACGGTTCCGCATCCTCTGTCCTTTGTAGAGGTGAAGGAGACCTTTCACCTAGCTCCATGTAAACCTAGGAGAGAGACTTTGCATTTTGTAGTTCTTACATTTCTCTTTTACAAGTTAAACAACTTCCAACTCCTTTGCAACCTTTGCTCATTGCTGCTTTTGATTCGCTGCAGTTTGACTTTCTTGCTCTTAAAATTCAGAGAGCAAAGCTCGGCACGACATCCTGTCACCGAACCTGACCTCCGCTGTGTGTGTACAGCCTCCGGATTGCTCCCTGGTGATGCTGCACCCTGCCTGGTTCAGCTGGGCCACGTGCACTCTCTGTCAATACTGTGGCACCCCCAACTTTCACATTCAGCTTCAAACACCCCCATGTTTCCAAGGTTTTGTCTGGTGTGCTGCCTCCCATATGGATCTGCATAAAATAGCTTGTATTCAATTCTTAAATGTATATTATCCATGCTATTAATGAAAGACACCTTGTTATTCATCACATTTGTCCAATGTAACTAGGCTGCCTTGCCTTCCTATCATCAGAACAGGCTCTTCATACTGGTCTACTCTGCCTTGTGCTAACATTTCCCAAACTGGAGGTTCTGGGGCACATTCAGAAAGCATCACCAAAGATGAATATGAAAACACAAGCTGTTTGGAAGTGGGCTGCTGATCTAGAGGCGCAGCCCCTAGGTTAGAGATGGTAGAGGGCTTGTTTGCTTGGCATGTGCGAGGCACTGGTTTTGATCCTCAGCACTTAGCAACATGGCATCCACAAGGCACACTTGAAATGTGGCTGGTGAGACTGAAGATCTGAATTTTTCATTCTATTAAATTTTACTTTAAGTCTAACTGGCCACATGCAGTTAGCTCCTGGATGGTGACACTCGGGTTAACGTGGAAGCCGCCCATGACCGATGGCAGCGGCCTGACGGGACGAGGCCTCAGATGACTTTGCCTACGCACAGCCCTCCTGACACACTTCGCTGTACATCAGGAAGTTGACATGACTGTGGGAAGCCACTCTGATTTGGGAGTCTATCATTAAAGCAGCTACCGTCGCCTCAAGAAATTGGGCGTGTGCCTCTCCTGTACAAAGCAGTGCACAAGCTGCCATCGGAGGTATGAAGACGAGCGAGACAAGATGAGGGCCTCTAGGAGCCCACTCAGGTTGTTTGGACCCAGAGGACACATCCAGCATTGTCCGCAGGATGAGTGAAACAGTATTTCAATGACTGTACTTGCTTTTCAGCTAAATTAGACACTTTCTGACCTCATGCCTCCCATGTGAGGGGCAGGCAATGTGTACACTATGTCATTGCAAGAGTGTAAAATATGTATTTAGTCTTTATCCCTGTTTCCTTGCATACAACTCTAAAAAATACTCAGAATTTCTGAAGTGAGAGTACCTTTGTACGTACCACGGAGTTGACTGGTGGCTGGCAGATCCCAGGTAGCTTCTGAAGGGGCCCTGTCCCCCAGGCAGGCTGAGTCCTGCCTACCATCCTTAGGGAAAGGGCGAGAGGCCAAACTGGCCACCAGCGGCTCACAATCTAGTCAATCCACTCAGTGGACAGAGGCCCCCGGGAGCACTGGGTTCAAGAGCTTTGGGACTGAGCACGTGAAGGGGTGTGTGCTCCATCTTCCTACCTTCCTGCGCTTCTCTGCACCTGTGTCCTTTGTGACACCCTTTGCAATAAACTGCTCCAGGTCTGTGAGCCACTCTAGCACGTTAATGAGCACAAAGGAGGGTTCTGGAGGAACCCGGATTTGCAGCTGAGTTGGCTAGAAGCACAGGTAGAACAACCTGGGCTTGCCCTAGGCACCTGAAGTGGGGTGGTGGGGGCTGAGCCCTCAAGTTGTGGGGTCTGATTCTATTTCCAGGTAGACAGTGTTGGAAGAGCCCTGGAGTACAGGCAGCCAGGCTGAGGCCACCTGCGGGGGTAGAGGAGAAATCTCGGCACCTCCTGAGCCCACAGACATCTCCTGTGTTGATCTCTGAGCTGTGAGAACAGAGGGAAAGCAGTTTGCTTTTCCAATAGTTTATTTTTCCTGCACTATTGTACATGTTATACATATTACCCGGCAAATATCAAGGACTGAGGAGCGATGATTCATTCATGCATGAATGAGTCAACTCATAAATGAGTGACTACACGCAGGAGCAGCCCCAAGACAAAGCCCTCTCTCCCCAGTGCAGCTACCCTACGCACCTTCCTCCCACAGTGGCTCTCTGCTTGTCCATTTCCTTCATTTCCCAGCTAGCTCTTTTCTTCATCACTCCTTGCAAGACATTTCCCATTAGATGTTTCTGTCTTTCTTCCCTTCTCTAAGCTGTGGACATGCTCTACTATAAGCTGAATTACGTCCTTCCCAAATGCACGCTGAAATCCTATCTAGTCCCTCAGAATTTGATCCTATTGGGCAACAGGGAGATGTAACTCATTATGCTGGGATAAAGTCAGCCTGGAGAAGTGTGGGCCTCTAAGCCAAATGACTGGCATCCTCACAAAAGGGGGGATGCACATATAGACAGAACACAGGAGCAGCGCCATAGGAAGACAAAGACAGAGAGAGGGTGATGTCTGGGTAAGCCACGGGATGCCAAAGATGGCCAGAAAATCACCAGAAATCAGAGGATACACATAAAACAATTTTTCCCTCATAGGCCTTAGTTGGACCCAACCCTGCTGACACTCGGATCATGGACTTCTAGCCCCTGAGATGGTGAGACGGTGCATTTCAGTTGTTTAATCACCTGGGTATGCTTCTTTGTTATAGCAGCCTAGAAAACTAAAATCTGCTTAACTTACCCTCTGATCTAAAGGGATAAATTGGTACAGAGAAGAGTCCGTGTTCTTGAGGGATCTATTCTGTTGACAAGCTACCTGCGAGGACATCCAGGCCTCTTCTCCACTCTGTGTGTGTCCAGGTCTCACCTATACATGCCCTGGCTTTAAGTTTTCTGTCCTTGCTTTTTTGATGAATTCATATAACTTTTACTTTTCACACATTGTTATTTCACTATTCTTTAGATCCAAGAACACAACCGTAGTATTCAGCAACACCGACAAAAATATTAGGAAATTTCCATTCCAGTGTGCCAGGAACTTACAAAGCAAATTAAAAAGACATGACTCTTATTTTCTGGGACATTGCATCCAAAGCCAACATGCTGATACCACGATGTCATTTATTTTAATTTGCTAGCTGGTTGAAGAGTACTTTCTGAACACCTATTCTGCATTATATGCTGTGGGATGTTCTGTCAAAACTTTGGAAAGTGGTGGAGAGAATAGCAGAGAAAGAAGCGTGCATCATATTTTATCTTGGCGCCTGCCAGTCTCCCGGCGAGGCACAGGGTAGAGGGCCATTTGCAGGCACATCCCAGTAATTAACCAAGGACAGGCGAGAGTGGGAGGGCTGTGTCAGTCCGCCATCCCCACCCCTGGAGCTCACACCTTCTGCAGCCTGTCTGCAGCCACATTAGGGCCTTGCAGGTGGCCTGCTTCAGCCAGCCCGGTCCTTAAATCAGGCCTGCCTGCTCTCTTGCGGAGTCGGAAGCCAAGCAGAGGAAAATGCATCATTCTGCTCAAAGGATGCCACCTCACCTGGCCACTGTGCCAACTACTGGGTTCTGCCAGACAGGGCATGGCTCTGTCTTTCACACTCCGAAGAACACAGCCACCAGGAGCTGGTAGTTCTCAGTCCTTGCCCTCATCCAAAAGGCAGCTGTTCCAACAAACCAGAAATTAAAGTTGGTACACGCTGAGCGCCAGCTGACAGCCTTTATTAGACAAAATGGCAAAAGCCATTGCTGCCTTTGGTGCCCTGGAGACCGGCGGCTGAAGCACATGACTTTCCAGGTGTTCTCCCCGCCTTTCCTGTGGAGCCCAGCCTCCCCTGGGCATAAGACTCAGATCCTGTGGCTCCAGCCCTGCCTGGCCACTCGGCCAGCTCACTGCCCACCTTCTCAGAAGGCCAGAGCATTCTTGTCCTTTTAGCAAGAGAGGATCCTACCTGTGGGACTTTCACTTATCTCTGCAAAGTGGAAATAAAAGGAAAGCAAGTCACATCAGAAACCAAAGCCAAAGAGCTTAACGTCCTCCCAGGAAAGAATTTTTTCCCTAGGGACTGGCTTTGCTGTGCCAAAACCCAGACAACAAAAGCCAGCTGGAGAACAAAAGCTTTGGGCTGTGTGTGGCAGCCCAGCCTGTGGGGAGGTGGCCACCTGCCAGCTGTCGGTGGCAGCAGTGCCTGAGCCAGATCTTTTCTTTTTTCCCTCTCTTTTAGTACTTTTCCCTCTGCGCTAGCACCTGGTGACTCTGTTAAGCAGCACTTGAGAGCAGGAAAACTCAGCTAGCGCCCCCCCCCCCCCCCCCCGCCAAGAAGTGGACTCCCGGGCTTCCCGACACGGGAGCTGGGGTTGGGCTGGCTCGGGCTGTGTGGTCAAGGTTAGGGCCATCATTTGCCCTTCTCTGAGCCGGAGATCATTTCACTCCACACTCTGCTGTCTTTGGAAGCTTAACTCATGACGGTGATTAAGTGTGTTGAAATTTTAAAATGCTAGAATATACATCCCCTCTCACGAAACCACATCAGAGCTGGACCACGATTCAAGATCCGTCCCTGAAGTCAGCATGTGCCCTGCGTATCTGTTTTTCTGCAGCGGTAGAGTTGCCTTATGATTCCCTGCTCTTGATTTGGGCAACTGTCTTATTTACTGTTCCCCTTCCTGCCTCTAAGTCCAGCTTTGTTTCCCTGTCACTTCCTGCCCTCTCCCCTGGCTTGCTCGCGCCCTCCCTCCGCCTTGGAAGGGGTGCCCTGTGCCAGGGAGGCCTCGTCGTCGAGCCCAGCTCCGCAGGACCGGCTCATGCGGCTCAGCCTTCCGTCTCCTTTCCCGACTGCGGAGAAGACACACTGTGGTTTTGTTTTCCCCAACAACTGGCACAGGGTTTGTCACATAGTAAGTTCTCAATAAATATCTGGTGATGGTAGAAGGGAAAATGCTGAGATAGTATTGATAAAAAGAAATTAATCCGAAACAGAGTAAGTCCCGCCCTTCGGTGAAGCCAGACCCCAAGGAGGCCGCCGGCTGCTTTCAGGGACTCAGCCGTCAGCTCCCAGGTTCTCAGCGCTCCAGCGTTCTGGTTCCCTCCTCACTCCCTTGAACAATCGTTTCGTTACTGAACAGAGGAAAGGACTTGCCCGCACCCATCCTAACGTCGCTAGGGCACCAGAGACACTTCCACGGTGCGTTTCCCCGAGGGCCACCCCCAGGTCCAGACCGAGGGAGCAGTTCTGTCCCGGAGGAAGCCGGGCACTGCCACGTGCCCCCCTGAAGGGGAAGTTCAAGCCTGGCTGGGTGAGGAGGGCCGCACGCGCGTCTCCTAGCACGCCATGGGAGCCCGCAAGGAAGACGGAGACTGAGCGCGCTCTCCCGTGCGGAGAGACTCACCTAGAGCTGGCGGGGAGAATCCTGTCCCCCCCTTGGTCGCGACTCCTTTGCTCATCGAAGAACTAACCATATTAGGGACTCATCCCTGCCCCCTCCCAGGGTTCGGGAAAACACAGTAGGGCTCTGGGTCCCCACAGTGGCACCTGCGTGGGGAAGGCTAGTGGGCTGGCTCCCACAGGTGTCACAGGCTGCAGAAGCCACAGGTGATGGCAGCTGCGACTGCTTTTTTCCGGGACCTCCAGGCTATTGGATCGTGCTTTGTGGATCGCACCGGGAATCCCTCCGGGACCCTCCCCAAACATACCCAGAGCCAATGCAGATGATCACGACAAGGTTTCAGTTGGGCTGTACTATCTAACCAATCAGAGCTAGCCATGTTAGATCAGCCAGTCAGACGTAACTACGCTGTAGCCACACCCTCTCTCTGTTCTCTATTTAAGTATACGTAACCCTCCATAAAAGCAGAAGCGTTCTCCAAAACTTCTTCCGAGTCTGCGTGGTGACTCTGAGCCTCACCCTCCTGGTCCCGGCCTCCAACCCTGGTCGTGGTGACTGACGCCGACAACGACCCCCCCACCCCACACACACACACCCCTCTCTCCAGAGCCCAGTCTACCCCAGCTCTCTGCACCACACCCAGGCTCTGCCACGAGTCCTGTCAGACCTGTGGTAGCCTCTTGAGGATTCTGACACACAGTGAGCCTACTGGCCAGTACAGCTTTGCCAGTTCCACTGCATTACATGGAGGACACTTTCCCTAAATTCGATGCATTAAATCTACAGTTCCAAGATTATTATTTTTATTTTTATAATGGAGTTCAGGTGCTATTTCAACACAGGCACACAGCATGCACTAATCCTATTTGGCCTCCCTTGATCTGATCGCCCTTCCCAATCTCCAGTAATTATTGCTCTATATCCAAGTCAACACTTTTTTTTCTTTTTTTTGGAGACAGGGTCTCACTTTGTAGTTCAGGCTGGCCCTGAGCTCGCTCTGTAGCCCAGGCAAGCCTCGAACTCAGCAATCCTCCTGTCTCTGCCTCTTGTGTGCTGGGATGACAGGCGTGAGCCACCACACCCAGCACTGTGGGGTGTGGTACTGATTGCTGGTGGGCATGAGTCACCACGCCCAATATCAAATCATTGTATGTGGCTACCGGCATTGAACCAGGGACCTTGTGCTTGCTAGGCCGGCGGCAGAACCACTGAGCTAAATCTCTGGCCCAAGTCAACATTTTTTACTAGCTTTCGCATATGTGAGAGCACATGTGATACACAATACTACCTTCCAGTTCCCTCCATTTCATTACAAAGTGCAGGGTTTCATTTTCTTTCTAGCTGAGTAATATTCCACTGTGTGTGCACAGACACCATGTTTTCTTTATCCATTCATTTGTTGGTGGGCAACTACACTGATTCTGTGTGAGTAACCGTGAATAAACATAGGTATGGACGGATCTCTTTGGTGTGTTGAGTTTATTTTTCTTAAAAATACACTCAGAAATGAGTTACTGGGTTATAGTACAGACCTATTTTTTTTTAGTTTTTGAGAAACTTCCATATCCTTTATAAAGGCTGGTCAAGGTTTTCACCAAAATTTGTACTTAAAGGAGAGAGGTTGATATATAATAGTCAGGGGCC
>PVIC010008388.1:28272-48424 GCA_004025085.1 Thryonomys swinderianus | reverse complement strand
TTATTAAGAAGCTTAGTAAGAAAGGAATAGAGCTGGAATTTGAAAACAAACAAACAATATGGAAATAGAGTTTAGTCTTACAACCATTATGTTACATTGCCTCTCAAGTGTGCTTAACTCCCACTCTGTACAAAAAAGGGTAATGACAGTGTCTTCCTCACAGGTTGTTGTGAGCCTTTGAAGAGATGCAAATACTTGGTAAATTGTAGCAGGCTGACAGAGCTTAGTTGTGTTTGTTTCTCTCTGCAGCACTAGGCACTGGTCACTTTGAGGTAAGAAGTTGACCATTGATTCTGAAGTGCAGCGTAAAAGTGGGCTGGGAATGATTTACCTGCAGGTCATGAAGAGAAAAAACAAGGTAGCTCTCCAATTCTACATGACATTTTTCTCTTTAAATGTCTTTGATCTTCAATACAGTATCAACATTGGCCATCACTGTATGCAGGGTTTGGTGCTGTCTTTCACATACATTATGCTATTTTATCTAAAGAAAAACAAATCTCAATAAGTAGCTGTTAATGTCCATGGAACAGATTAGGAACTAGAAATTCCATGGCTGAATGTGGTGGAACCAGTTCTGATATCTTCATTCTTGTCCAAGGGAGTCAGGAGCAGTGTGGGCACATCATCCCTAATCTGCACATGCTTTACTTCTATTGGTCAGGGCAAAAAACAAGTGAGAAACATTATTAAACTTCCTAGTTGGTGGAGAAGACAGTATCAACCTTGTTGTACCCCAAAACATTGAGTATAAAAAAAAGAGATTTAACAAATAGCCATGTACTCATCCTGATCATTAGGGTCCTGAAAATAATGACTTGGCCCACAGGTATACTTGGAATATCAGCTTAGTATCTGTTTTAAAACAGCGATAATTTTTATGTCTGGCCATAAATGACCACTTAAGAACCTTGAAATGACAATAGGTTACAATATCTTCTGTGCTTATGGACTTTGTGCTAGAATGCTGAACTTGCTGTTGAAAAGAAATGCTCATTGGGGCCCCAAATTTTCCACTGATGCTTCCTATGCTTTAAGAAACTGTGGATTGCAACACTTTTGTCTTGGATGGAGACAGAAAATGCATGAGGTTTTTACATTAAGTGGAAAAGAGGGAAAGTAGGATCTGAGATAGCTTTCATAACCACCTGAGAAGCTCTTAAGGGTTGAATTGGGATCATAAAAACCTACTAACATTTAAAAAATTAAATTATCATTAAATCATTATTGACTGATGAGAAATTATGAAAATAGTATTATAGGTAGAAAAGCCAGCTAGACATATGTAGGCAGATAGGACTGGCCCTTGAAGGGAAACAAAAAAGCCAACTTGGAGGTTAGTGATGCCAGAGAAAAGCTATCTCACCCATGTAAGATAAATAGCTGTCATTGAGATTCCAAATAGGCAGCCATCAGATATTCTAAAGAAGGCTCCAACCTCCTGGGGTGGAGGGCTGAGACTTTAACCCACCTCCCCAGAAAAGAGTCAAAGTCAAAAATTCCTGTTCGATTGTTATACCCTGTCTACCTTTTTAAAAAATCTCATTGCTGGCCCCTACTTTTGAACCCTCCCCACCTCGTGATTTTGGTCCATAAAATTCCCCTGAAAAAAGCAATTCTGGGTTACCCACTTTCCGGGCCCCCCTTCTGTCTCTCTTAAGGCAGAAGCTTTCTCTCTCAATAAAATTTTCCTACTCAAACCTCCATCGTTTCTAAAATTCATTCTTCGATTTTTAGAGAACACGAACTTGCATTTCAGGTGGGGAGTTAGGCCTTAACCCTCCTGCGTCAATAGTACAGTGAGAACCTACATTCTCTTCATCCAGTTTCCTTCAGCCTAACATCTCTTTCTCCTCAGAGTTGAATTTCTTCTTATTTTTCTTTAAAGTCCCACTTTTTCTTTGAGCCTTTTATGACACATGATTATTTTCTACTTCTTGAGAAAAAGTCAAGCATTTTTATTTTTGTCTTTGACTTTTTTTTTTTTTTGAGACAGGGTCTTGCTTTGTAATTCAGGCTGGCTCTGAGCTCTCTATGTAGCCCAAGCAAGCCTCAGACTCAGCAATCCTCCTGCCTCTGCCTCTCGAGTGCTGGGATTACAGGTGTGAGCCACCATGCCCAGCATTGTGGGGTGTGGTACTGATTGCTGGTGGGCGTGAGTCACTGACGCAGGAGAGTTAAGGCCTAACTCCCCACCTGAAATGTGAGTTCGTGTTCTCTAAAAATTGAAGAATGAATTTTAGGAACGATGGAGGTTTGAGTAGGAAAATTTTATTGAGAGAGAAAGCTTCTGCCTTAAGAGAGACAGAAAGGGGGACCTGGAAAGTGGGTAACCCCCCTCCCTTACTTTTTAGAGGGCCTTTATGGAGCAAAGCCGTGAGGTGAGGTGGGTCTGAAATAGGGGGCTACCAATAAGATTCAAAAAAGGTAGATGGGTTACAATTGACCAATGAGTACAGTGGGGGCTTCCAATAAGATTTCAAAGAAATGGGAAACCCATGGCTAACCAATGGGTAAATGACAAGCATAGTTACTTCAGCAACTTTGATTGAATAGGGTCCAATGAGAAATCAAGCCCTAGAGGGTCTTGCTTGTCTGGAGACTCCTCCAGGTGGGTCAAAGTCCTGGCCCGCTGTCTGGGGAATTTGCAATTGTTGCATTCTAGGCAGGGTCCGGATCTGGATTTTGACATTCCATCCTGGGAGAATAGGTCTGCCGGTCACTGCTATCTGGAAGTGTTTCTCGTTGATGGTGTTGATCTTCAGAAGGATCCTCTTTTATGCAAGTCTTTCAAGGGCCGGCCCTATCTATCTGCCTTCATATGTCTAGCTAGTTTTGCTACCTATATCACCACGCCCAATATCAAATCATTGTATGTGGTTACCAGCATTGAACCAGGGACCTTGTGCTTGCTAGGCAGGCAGCAGAACCACTGAGCTAAATCTCTGGCCCTTTGTCTTTAACTTTTAAAGAATAAATGAATGGAAATTAATGTGGCAAGTATATGTCAGTATAATTGTTCTTGGAAAGAGAAAAATCGTGCAGTGAGGAGCTAGTCATTTGGTTGTTAAGAATCTACTGACCTCTTACATTTTGCTCAAAACTAGGATAAAAGCATCAAGTAATGTTTTCCTTTTATTTTAGATTTTAAAGAAAGAAACATGGATAAGTGAAGGGATTGAGGGCTAGTAACTCATGGACATTGGCTGCTAGGCTGATAGCTAGACTTTGGAGTCTTAAATGGTTTAATCTCTTTAATCTTCAAACTGGGGCACTGTTGAACTCTGTTGTGGAGTGAGGGCAGCTTCTGGATATGAAATGTAACTCACAAAGTTGTAAAAATAAACTTCAGTGCTGGTCATGGTGGCTCATACCTGCAATCCCAGCACTTGGGAGGCAGAGGCAGGAGGATTGCTGAGGTTGAGGCTTGCCTGGGTTACATAGTGAGCTTAGGGCCAGCCTGAACTACAAAGTGAGACCCTATCTCAAAAAAAGAAAACGTTTCTATAGTTATGAATCTATTAGCATAAATGAAATAAAGTGTGTAAGTATATAATTATGTCTACTAAGTTACAACTTTTTAGTTTTTTTTTTTGAGACAGAGTCTCACTTGTAGTTCAGGCTCACCCTGAGTTCACTATGTAGCCCAGGTAGCCCAGGGAAGCTTTGAACTCAGCAGTCCTACTGTCTCTGCCTCCCGAGTGCTGGGATTACAGGTGTGAGCCAGCACACCCGGCTAAGTTACAACTTTTAAGAAGTAGCCTAACAGGCAAGTGAGGAATAAAAGATGTGCTCCAATGGTTAGAGTAAACTAAAATTTTGATGTTATATAAATAATTACAAAAATCATGTCAGAAGCTGTGGATGACTTACTCTATTTGGATTTATGATTTATTTGGATTTATGGATGTCTGCCCTGCCCCGTGGGGTCAACTGCTAGGATTATTGTCGGACATCTGCCCCATCCTGTGGGATCTACTACAAGGACTATTGCACTAGAATTATTGGCAGACATCTGTTCTGCCTGCAGGATCTTCAATAATAATTCTATAAGGATTATTGTGGATGTCCGCCCTGCTTTGTGGATGCTAGGATTTGGGGGTGTGAGGCTTGGTGCCACATAAAGGTGTGGTGAGCTCAGGGTATTGGGAGTAGCAAGAGTTGAGCCCAGGCTCAGCCTTTTTCTTAAAATTCCAATTTTGTTGTTTGTTAATCCTTTTGCTGTGGGCTCATGGGGACTAGAGTTTGCCACAGGGGTTCTGGCTGGTCTTCTTACCCTGTCTCCCACATTTGGTGCCCAAATGTGGATTTGGATCACATCCACTGGTTAATTTGCCTGTGAGACAGGCTTATGGTAGAAGGAACAGCAAATGGATTTCCAGTGTGGATGAGGTATGCTGGTGGTGAGTGTGTTCAGTTGGGAATAATTTTCTATCTTTGGTAAATCAACAATATGGGTCAATCTCTGTCATTGGATCAGCGTAATTTTGCCAAATTGCTTGCCTTACTGTTGAAGCAAGCTGAGTATTTGGTACTGAGGAAAGCTGTGGAAAAATTATTAAAAGATACAGAAAAATATGTTCAATCTTTTCCCAGTTAATTTAGTAGCATAGGAACACGTGGGAACTGTTCTTCGTGAGGCTAGGCAAAGGGGGGACCATCTTAACCCTCGAATGTTAACCACTTGGGCCTTGGTCTATTCTGCTTTCAAACTTTCTCAGTCAGTTCAGGAGACCATGGCTACCCCTCCTTCCACTTGTCCTTCAGGTCACACTTCTCCGTGTTTCCTTTCACCCATTTCTTTTCATCCTACTGCAGCCCCAGCCCTCCCACTGGAGCCAGCTTTCCACCCCAGCAGGCTGTTTCAGCCCCACCTGAGGAGAACCGTAAATCATTAGACCCGCAGCCTCCTCAAGTGCCACAAAAAAGTCTCATTGCTCCCCTCCTAAAGCCCACTGCTAGGGCAACCCCCTACTACTGTGCCCTACAAAAAGCTGATGCAGTGGGTAAGGTGGTTGAAGATCCTTTGTGCTTTTCTATTTCACTTTTGCCTGACCCGGATAACCCAGAGGTAAGCGTGTACTCACACCTCATACGATTTTAACCTCTTAAAAGAGCTCAGGCAAAGCATGCTGAGTAATGGTGTCCAAAGCCCATGTACAATGGGTTTGTTAGACATCCTACTTCAGACCTATTTTGTGGCTGCACATGATGTTTTTCATCTTGCAAAAACATGCCTATCCCCTATTCAGTATCTCCATTTTGAGGTGAAACTCCATTCCTTAGTTAGGGCACAGGCTCACAGAAACACCCAGGGAGATGTTCAGTTTCTAGAGATTACTTTTGATATGCTATCTGGTAGCAGGGAATTTTTGGATTCATACAAGCAAGCTGATTGCCGAGCACTCTTCTTCTTTTCTTCCTCTTCTTCTTCCTCTTCTTCTCCTCCTCCATGTCCTCCTCCTCCTCCTCCTTCTTCTTTTTTTTTTTCTTTTTGAGACAGGGTCCCGCTTTGTAGTTCAGGCTGGCCTTGAGCTCACTATGGTGCCCAGGCAAGCCGCCGCAAACTCAGCAATCTTCCTGTCTCTCTGCCTCCCGAGTGCTGAGATGACAGGCGTGAGCCACCATGTCCGGCATTGTGGTATGCGGTGTTGATTGTTGGTGGGTGTGTCTCCACGCCCAGCATTGTATGTGGTTACCGGGGATCGAACTCAGGTCCTTATGCTTGCGAGGTAGGCGCTGGAACCACTGAGCTAACCCTCCGGCCCTTCTTTTCTTTTTTGAAACAGGGTCTCGCTTTGTAGTTCAGGCTGGGCTTGAGCTCAGTATGTAGCCCAGGCAAGCCCGGAACTCAGTAATCCTGCTTCTCCTTCCCAATTGCTGGGATTACAGGCATGAGCCACCACATCTGGCATTGTGGTGTGTGATACTGATTGTTGGTGGGTGAGTCACCATGCCAGGTGTTGCTGTATGTGGTTTCTGGGATTGAACCAGGGACTTTGCACTTGCTAGGTGGCTCCAGAACCACTGAGCTAAATCTCTGGCCCAAGCCCAGCATTATCCTTTTGCCAGCTAGAGGACCTTATGCCTAGGGCCTGGTCCTCTGTGCCAGCTGATGGTACACTGATGCAATCTTTTACTCAAATTATACAAGGACCTACAGAAACTTTTTCACAGTTGGGCTATAGCCCAATTGAAACAAGTAGTTAGGAGGCAGATATCTAATTCTCAGCCATCAGATATTCTCACTTTATAATTAGCTTATGAGAACGCTACTTTGGATTGTAAACAGGGATAAATCCTATAGGCTCTTCTATATGAAGATGTGTTAAAATATTGGTATGCCTTCATATAATTTGGCTTTGATGGCTCAAACCATCCTCCCAAATTTACATGGTGCACATAGTACTTTAAAATGTATTAATTGTGGGAAAATGGCACATATCAGAAAAATCTGTAAAATAAAAGTAGTTTCACAAGTTGACTTCAAACCACCTAGTCAAGTAGCTAACAAAAACAAGTTACTACCTAGCCCTTGCCCTAGCTATTGTAAAAGCATGTCCTGCGCTAAAAACTGCTGCTCCAGATATGATAGGGATGGTGGATTGCTCATTGGGAAATAGAAGTCAGGAAACAGAAGTCAAGCTCTTCCTTGGGCTTGGAAAACAGTAGAGGATTAGGGCCAAGGGACTCTGGTCCCTCTGAGCCAGCTGTACCCAGTGTAGATCCATGTGTAAGTATAAAACTAGATGGTGTGGGTGTTTGGAGGGATATTTCTTCCCTCACCAGGGGGAACTGTCAGAAGCTCAGGATTAGATCTTCCTGCTGCTAAGAGAGTTCACTTTCTGGGAAGTGAGACTCCTGTGTCTGTCCCCACAGAAATTTATGGACCTCTCTACCTGGAACAATCAGTTTGATACTTGGAAATTTTTCTTTAATTTTAAAAGACATTACTAGTATTCCTTCCATTATTGATTCTCATTATAACTCTGAATTATGTTTTACTGTCAGTTCCACAGGACTTTGGGTAAGTGAACAAGCAGATTATATTTCACAGTCACTGTTCTTGCCTAAACCACAATTAAATAATATTAGCCTTAAAGATTCCCAAGTTGATCCTCAGCCATAAATTTATTGAGAAGAAGTTTATTTCATCCAAAAGACTTCTAGAAGACACTCTTGGCACGTGTGACTGTGGGTTATGCTGATGGAATCACCAATACCTCTGAGAACAGAGGATGGCACTCCTGCTGAAAATGATGAGCCTGCCACATCTGAGTGACCCACCTCACGTAATGACCAACAAATACAAGATATCACCTCCAGAGGGAAAACAAGCATAGGTTCATGAGTTAAAAAAATTTTTTTTCTTTTTTTGGGGGTGTAAAGTGTTTTTATTCCTCTTGGTTCTAATTGTAAGAGATCTCTGTTGACTGACCTATAGAAAGTTTATGATTGGTCTTGAGTGCAGTTAATGGCCTAGAGATTATATAGGAAATATTGTGGTTAGTTTGGCCAAATATATTTGAATGCACTCTAATTGTATAGCATTTTATATTTGTCTGTTTATTTGTTGCTCATACAATTTATCTGTTTTGTTTGAGCTCAAAATATTTTTTTCTTTTTCTTTCTATTTTCATCTTTTAAAAATTTTTTCCTAGAGGATATCCATCTATGGTTGGGTTGACTTACAGATGAACGTTATTGAAAAGAAAGGTATGGTTGCTTCTGCATGCTAGCTGATGAAAGTGATGTTCAGATTTATTTTGCAAAAGTACTGTAGGTTTTCCCTTCATTGCCAAAACTAAACAGGTTTTATATGAATAAAGCCCTTGGAGTTGGGGAGACTGCTAAATGGGACGCTTCTTGGTGAACAGAGGGGCAGCTGCCCAGAACATAATTATTCTGGTCTTTGTTCACTAATGGGACCACCAATATTTTCACAACCTTGTGGGAGATACACCCCAACAAATATTTTCTCAGTGTTATTACAAATTGGTTGCCCTGGTCGTCATCGAAGATATTAGCTCTAAGAATGTTGGGTAAAATATTTACATGAATTATAAATTATTATGATATATTTTTGAGGTTTTATAAAATTGTGAAAAATGCTTTTGATACCAAGCTATAAAATTTATTGTTACTTTTCTGGCATGCAAAATGTATTTATGATCTGTAATTGTGTGGGTAATAAATGGATTCAAATGGAAATTCAAGAGATTAAAAACTGCATGGAAAGTTTATGCAGTAGAGCTAGTGAATCTGAAGACAAAATTTCAGATTTAAGACAAGATTGCAGTTAGTGACCAGGAAAGGAGAGATTTCTTAGAAATAGTAAGGGACCATGAGAAATCAATGCAACAACTGCTAGCTGGTGCAAAAGGAAATAACCTAAAACTGATCAGAGTCAGTGGAGATACAGGAGATAACACAAATGACATAAAAAACCTTCACATCTATAATGGAGAAAATTCCCCAAGCAAGAGAAAAGAATTTGACATACCTATAATAAGTGAGGCATACAGGACTCTAATTGTGATGAAAAAAAATTCACACCTTGGCATATAATAGTGTCAGAATCTCAACAGAAGAATGAAATATTGAAAACAGAGTAAAGAAACAAACCATATACAAAGGAAAGCCCATCAGAATTACAACAGACTTTTCAGCACAAACCCTCCAATCAAGGAGAGCATGCAGCAAAGTATTTCAAGCCCTAAAAGCAAACAACCTCCAACCTGGATTGATGTATCCTGCAAGACTATCTTTTAAAATCAATGGGGAAATAAGATATTTCCATGACAAAGAACAGCAGAGAAACTTCATGAACACCAAGCCTGCATTACAAAAAATTCTAAACAATATCCTAGTAAAAGACAATGAGGATCACAATTCCATGAGGTGTAACACAATGAACCCACTAGGCAAGGCAAGAAATTAAATGACAAGGGGGAAAGTAAGAGCCAAATACAGAAAAATACCATGAAAATATGTTAACACATAAATTATAATCATCAACATTAATGGTCTTAATTTGCCAATTAAAAGACAGACTGGCAGAATAGATCAGGAAGGAAGATCCAACAGTATGCTGTGTTCAAGAAACACAATTCAAAAAGAAGTCCATACATTGAAAATAAAAGGATGGAATACAATTCTTCATGTGAGGAAGAGCTGACAATCTTAAATATATGCACACCAAATGTTAGTGCACCCAACTATATAAAACAAATAAATATTAATATTAATGGGCATGAAAACCCAAATAAACACTAATACAGTAATAGTAGTGGACCTCAACCCCTCATTGTCACAAGTAGATAAACTAGACAAAAAAAAATCAATAATGAAATACTAGAACTGAAACAAACTTTTGAACAAATGGCCTTAATACATATCTACAGAGTATTCCACCATACAAAATTGGGATACAAATTCTTTTCAGCTGCACATGGGTCATTCTCCAAAACAAACTTCTTGTTAGTTCACAGAATTTATTTAAATAAATGCAAAGGAATTGAAGTTATCCCCTGTGTATTATCAGACCATGGTGTCTTGAAATTTGAGATTAATAGCAGAAGAAATTCCAAGAACTTCATAAACACATGAAAACTGAATTACACTCTCATGGATAACCAATGAGTCATGGACAAAATTAAAGAAGAAATTAGACAGTTTCTGCAATTAAATGATATTGCCAGTACAGTGTAAAGGAATGTAAGAGACCATGAGAGCAGTGCTATGAGAAAAATTCATAGCATAATGGGAACACAGAGTGAGCTCAAATAACCTAATGCTGAACCTCAACTTCCTAGAAAAAGAAGAGCAGCACAAATCTGAAGCTCATACAAGAGAGGAATTATAAATTTGAGAGGAAAAATAAGTGCAATGGAGATTAAGGAAAAAATTTTAAAAAATCAAAGAATCAAAGAGTCAGCTCATTGAAAGATAAAAAGAATTGATAAACCTTAGGAAGAAAAAGGCCCAAATTCATGCAATTATGAATGAAAAGGGTGAGACCACAACAGATTCAAAAGAAATCCAGAGGACAGTCAACACCTGCTTAAAAAAACTGTATTCCAAGATGTTGGAAAACAGAGAAATAGATTCCAAGATACATGAACTTCCAAAATTGAAAGAAGAAAATGTAAAAATGTTAAACACCCCAATATCAATCAGTGAAGTTGAAAATGAGAATTAACTTGTGTCATATACTGGTACAAATTCCCCAAAGTTGTGTGTGATTGTGAAATGTATATAAAATGTACCAATAAATAATTCAATTAAATAAAAAATAAAGCCTATCAACAAAGAAAAGTCTGGTCCTGATGTCTTCACTGCTGAGATCTATTAAGATATTTAGACAAGGGCTAATGCCACCACTTTTCAAACTCTGTAATGAAATAGAAAGGGATTCAAGACTTCCAAATTCATTCCTCTAAGCAACTGCTAAGTTGATTCCAAAAGCAGAGAAAGACCTAACCAAATTAGGGAAGTAAGGTCAATCTCTCTAATGAATATAGATGCAAAATTCCTCAGTAAGATACTGGCGAACAGAATATAGAAGATCATCAAGAAGATCATACATCCTGACCAAGTTGACTTCATCCCAGGAATGCAAGGATGTTTCAACATATGTAAATTTAGAAATGTTATGCAGTATATTAATAGAGTCAAGGATAAAAACCATATGATCATCTCAATAGATGCAGAAAAAGCATTTGACAAAGTCCAACAGCTGTTCATGATTAAATCCCTATAGAAAATAGGAATAGATGGTCTTTATCTCAGCCTGAGAAAAGCTATTTATGATAAACCAACAGCCAGCATTATACTAAGTGGTTAAACACTGAAGCCTTTCATGCTAAAATCAGGAACAAGTTAAGGATGTCCACTATCACCACTCCTATTCAATAAAATTCTGGAAACATTAGCCATAGCAATTGGACAAGAAAAAGAAATAAATGGAATAAAGATAAAAGGAAGAAGTTAAACTGTCAGTATCTGCTAATGGCATAATACTGTATATAGAAAATCCCCAGAACAGCCAAAAAACTGCTTGACTTAATCTTCAGGTTCAGTAAAGTAGCTGGGTACAAGGTCAACACTCAAAAATCAGTAGCCTTCCTATACACAGATAATAAACTCACTGAGATACAAATAGAGGAAACAATTCCTTTCACAATAGTACCCCAAAAATGAAATATCTAGGAATAAAGCAGATGAAAGACCTTTGCTCTAAACATCATAGCACTTTGAAAAGAGAGATTGAAGCGGATATCAGAAAATGGAAAGACATCCCTGTTCCTGGCTAGGAAGAACCAATATCATGAAAGTGACAATGCTCCCCAAACTCCTATACAGATTCAGTGTAATCCTGATTCAAATCCCAGCAGCATATGTCACAGATCTAGAGCAAATAATCCAAAAATTCACTGGAACCAAAAGAGACCTAGAATAGCAAAAGCAATTCTAGGTAACAAGGACATTGCAGGGGGTATCAAAACCCCAAACTTGAAACTATACTACAAAGCCTCTGTGATAAAACAGCATGATATTGGCAAAAACAAACCCAAGGGTCAGTGGAACAGACCAGAAAAGTTCACAAACAACTCCAGATATATGAAGTCAACTCATCTTTGACAAAGGAGCCAAACACCCTTAATTGGAGGAAAGATAGCCTCTTTAATAAATGTTGCTGGGCCGGAGATTTAGCTCAGTGGTTCTGGCACCTGCCTCACAAACTCGAGGTCCTGAGTTTGATCCCGGTTATCACATACAACCCTGGGGGTGGTGACTCACGCCCACCAGCAATCAATACCACATACCACAGTGTGAGGTGTGGTGGCTCATGCCTGTAATCCCAGCACTCAGGAGGCAGAGACAGGAGGATTGCTGAGTTCCAGGCTTGCCTGGGCTACATAGTGAACTCAGGGGCAGCCTGAACTACAAAGCAAGACCCTGTCTCAAAAAAAAAATGTTGCTGGGAAATCTGAATTTCAACCTACCAAAGTTTAAAGCTAGACCCATATCTTTCACCATGCATTAAACTAAAATCAAAATGGATTAGAGACCAAAATACTAAAACAGAAACACTAAACCTGCTGAAAAATAGGTTAGCTAGAACTCTTGAAGACACTGGCTTAGGGGAAGACTTTATGAACAAAACCTCAACAGCACAGTAGCTAGCAGAAAGAGTCAATAAATGGGATCTCATGTTATTAAAAAGCTTCTTCACAGCAAGAAAAAACACCAACAAAGTGAAAAGACAACCAATACTATGAGAAAATTTTTTTACCAGCTGCTTCTCAGGGAAAGGACTACTATCTAGAATATGTAAAGAACTTAAAAAAAATCAGCTCCTCCAAATTCTAAGACCCAATTCAGAGTTGGGCATCTGAAATGAACAGACACTTTTTAGATGCAGAATTAATGGCAAGGAAGAAACAGATAATAAAATGTTCAACATTGCTGGTTATTCGAGAGATGCAGATGAAAACAACACTGAGATTCCATCTTACTCCAGGAAGAATGGCTGCTATCACAAAATCAACCAAAAACAAATGCTGGCAGGGTTGTGGGGAGAAAAGAAGCTTTCTTTACTGTTGATGGATATTTAGACTGTTGCAACTACTGTGGAAATGAGTGTGGAGATTCCTTATGAAAACGAAGATTAGAGGTCCCATTTGACTCTGCTAGGTATATACTTGGAAGAACTAAAAGAATCATACCACAGCACCATATGTGCACCTATGGGTATAGCACCTCAATGAGTAATAGCTGAATCTTTGAAACAGCTCAAATAACCATCAACTAGAGACTGAATAAAGAAGATGTGTTTTAAAAAAATAAAATAAGAGTATTACTAAGCCAAAAAGAATGATAAATTTGAGTAGTTTATACTCAAATGTATGCACATTGAGGACATAGTCATAAGTGAAATAAATAGAACACAGGTGTGTAAATACTATATAATTTCTCTAGTATGAGAAACTAAAGGTAAATGAGGTCTAATATGTATGATAGATATTGTGAAATCAGAAGAAAATATTCAAAGGGCTAAAGTAAAGGGGGGTAGGGAAAAATATAGACGGAAAGCACAAAATTTGATAGTAAAAAAGTGGAAAGAGCTTTTGTATGTAGGAGATAGGATGGGTAGAATTGGAAAACAGGAGAATCAAGATATGTCATGTACAAATACAATTTTTTTTTTTTTTGAGACAGGGTCTTGCTTTGCAGTTCAGGCTGGCCCTGAGCTCACTATGTAGCCCAGGCAAGCCTCGAACTCAGCAATCCTCCTGCCTCTGCCTCCCGAGTGCTGGGATTACAAGCATGAGCCACCATGCCTGGCACTGTGGAATGTGGTGCTGATTGCTGGTTGATTGCTGGTGGACATGAGTCACCACGCCCAGCATTGTTGTGTTTGATTACCGGGATCGAACTCAGGACCTTGCACTTGTGAGGCAGGCGCCGGAACCTCTGAGCTAAATCTCCGGCCCACAAATACAAATTTTTTAATTCTTTTTTTTTTGAGACAGGGTCTTGCTTTATAGTTCAGGCTGGCCCTGAGCTCACTATGTGGCCCAGGTAAGCCTCGAACTCAGCAATCCTCCTGTCTCTGCCTCCCAAGTGCTGGGATTAGAGGTGTGAGCCACCACGCCTGGCTAAAAAAATTTTTTTATCTGTATTTGTACATTGTATATACTCATCATATCATGATCACACTCAATATTGGGAATTTGTACCAATATATGACACAATTTAATTCTCATTTTTCCCATTCCCCTACCTACCCCACAACTGCCGACTCCCTAAATACATGTTTTGTTTCCCTTTTTTATTACCATCACATTTTTCTTTACCCTTCATTACTCTCATCTCCACCATATTTCCCTTTGAATATTTTCTATTTAACAATAGAAATACAAATTTTTAATGTTGAATGTGATCATATTTATGTAAAATTTAGTAATAAATTCAATTACATTAAAAAGGAAATATATACAGAAGCAGTCCAATATTTAATCCAACCTGCTCCGCAAATACCAAGTTACTTTCTCTTGGAATGGTAACATGGATTCTTACTTGAGTCCTTCCATAGATGGGCTGTTTTTGTGTTTCGTCTACTTACAGCATCATAGCTGCACTCTTTGGTTGTGTTTATGGATGAAGGTTAATTCCCAGTGACGTTAGTACAGGAAGATTAAAAAGAAAATAAGACTAAAGTAGTATTCATTGGTATGGTACTTTTTGATAATGGAGTGAGAAAATTCTTATTCAATGAAAGTGAGCACAAGACAGTGAGTAGAAAATGTTGTTTTATAGAAACTGACACTCTGATAAATTCTTTTCTAATCAAGTTCCTGCTACTAAGAACCTTCGGGGTATGAACCCATCACTGAACTCTTGGACCTTTTGGGTAAAAAGAAAGCTTTGGCTTATGTGATCATAAAGGTCTTTCTTTTTACTAGAAATTGAACCCATGAGTATTCTATCATTATGTGTGTCCCTGGTTATTTATTTATTTATTTTTTGGAGACAAGGTCTTCTTTTGTAGTTCAGGCTGGCTCTGAGCTCACTGTGTAGCTCAGGCAAGCTTTGGACTCAGCAGTCCTCTTGCCTCTGTTTCCTGAGTGCTGGGACCACAGGCGTGAGCCACCATGCTTGGCATTGTAGCATGTGGTACTGATTGTTGCTAGGTGTGAGTCACCACAACCAGTATTGCTGTATGTGGTTATGGGGATTGAACTCAGGACCTTGTACTTGCTAGGCAGGTGCCTGAACCACTGAGCTAAATCTCCAGTCCTCCCTAGCTATTTTTTATCTTGCATTTTGGGACAAGGTGTTGCAAAATTGCCTGGGTATGATGGACTTGAACTCCTGTCAGTGCCGGCATTATGAATGTGTGCCACCACTCTTAATACGAGATCTTTTATGTATAGAATAAAATAATTTTGTTTTCATAGTTTGTGATCCTATCTTTTAGAGAGTTGTCACATTTCAAAGGGCTAAAACCAAGACTAGTTACAGGCAGTCAGTGGCCTTTTTGTCCCATTACCTACTCTGTATACTTACCTGTACCAATATATCCTCTCAGTTTGTCTTACTGTGCTACCTGGGAGGAACATCATGCTGCTGGCAAATGCCAACCTTTACCTAAACGCTTTAGTGGTCACCATGTTACCCTTGCACAGTCTTTGCTCCTTCAGTTTTCTTCCTCTCTTGCATAATTTCTCCCCTTTCTACTGCCTTGTTGGCAGTAGTATATTATTAAGCTCCGTCTCATTTTAAAAACCTTCAACCTTCAGTTGATACTTCATTGTTCTGCAGCTACTACCTTATTCCTCTTTTTCTTTAACACAAAAATTGTAGTGATTTTTGCACTTGCCATCTCATGTTCTTGCAGTCCATTTTCCTTTCAGCCCTCTCCTTTTGAACTTCTGGCCTCATCAAACTGATGAATTAGATCTTGTCATTTAACAACCTTAATGTCAAGTCTGAAAGGCTCTCTTCTGTCTTTTTCTTAATGACTTCTCAGTATCTTTGCTCTTCCTCCCTTAGGAATCCCTTGGTCTTGGCCTCTGTGATGCTACATTCTCTGAGCTATTCTGTTTTATTCTCCTAGACTGGCTTACTTTCTTTTCAATGAGGAAGAACCTCTAGGTTTGATCCTGAGCCCTTTTCATATCTTCTTGTATGCACTCTCTAGGCATTCTAACCTGAGCCCAAGTCTTCATGCTGATGAGTCACATACATGGGTTTGACCCACTGTTTCCTGTTGGCTCTAGGTTTTTATATCAAATATAAAAAGAAGTTGACCAACCTCTCCTCAACCCATTTTCTTTTATACTTTCCTCAGCCTCTGGTAATCATTCTTTCATTCACTGCTTCAAGAGCAACTATTTTTAGACTCTACTTTTGAATGAGATTATGCAGTATTTGTTGTCGTGGCCCTGACTTACTTCTCTTAATGTAATAGCTTTTAGATTTATCCATGTTATTACAAATGACAAAACTTTATCTTTTTTATGGTCCAATAGTGTTCCATTAGGTATATTTTGCATTTGATCTTTCTCTTCATTCAGTGATGGGCATTCAGAATTAATAATTAACAACTGAAGCTGACAGTTATTTTTGCATTAAAACAAAAATTAGGGTCGGAGATTTAGCTCAGTGGTTCCAGCGCCTGCCTCGTAAGCGCAAGGCCCTGAGTTTGATCCCAGTAACTACATACAATGCTGGGCGTGGTGACTCATGCTCACCAGCAATCAATACTATATACCACAAATGCCAGGCTTGGTGGCTCAAGCCTGTAATCCCAGCATTTGGGAGGCAGAGACAGGAGGATTGCTGAGTTCCAGGCTTGCCTGGGCTACATAGTGAGCTCAGGGCCAGCCTGAACTACAAAGCGAGACCCTGTCTCAAAAACAAAACAAAAATTAATAATTGCTACCAGTAAAGTTATATTGACTACATGTGTAATAGGTGCTAGGCCTGGCAATGGTTAATGAATTCCTAAAGGACGTATAGACTGAGGGAGACAGCTGGGTCTGGCTAGATTGTGCTGTTAGTAGTATTATCAAAACTGACATGTATTCATTATACATAGCTGAGAAAATAATATAGTTTGTGGTGATGGCCCCAAGTTTAAACTCAGAATGTTCTTCTTACCTAATGTAATACCTTGAACAAATCACTCTACTTTTCTCTTTTTTGATATTGCACATTGAACTCAGAGCCTTGCACATGCAAAGGAAGGCGCTCCACCACTGAGCTAAACCTCAGCCCCTTTAAAAAGCTTTATTTCAAGATAGAACCACACTAAGTTTTTCAGGCTAGGTTTCTAAATGTATAGTCCTGTCTGAGCCATCCAAGTAGCTAAGACTGTAGGTGTACGCCACCATCCCCTGCATGCCTCAGTTTCTCAGCTGTAAAGACTGGGCAATAGCCACTCTCTCATCTGATGACATGGCATTGATAAAGTACCCAGGACAGTCTCTGGCACTCTATAATTAGTATGTATTACTTATTTATGTCTCTGAACTTTGACTTTTGTCTCAGTTGGAGACAATAGTTATATCTTTCTTATGGATGAGATTCAATGAAAATGCACAGTGAGTCCCAGGGCTTGCCAGCAAATAAATGTATATCATTAGGCACTTTCTCCTCTTTCCTTGTAGGACTTTGGCTGGCTTCTCCCTCAGGATCCTGTTCCTGTCTGTGTCCCCTGCCCAGGGATACCTCTTGCATTCCTGCTTCCCACACACAACTTCCTCATGCCTCTTTGTCTGGCTCTCACACTGGAAGGTGAGAGTCCCATATTGGGGCTAAAACAATGGATGGTGTTTGAATGTCTTACCCTGTTGGCTTTTTAAGAGGAATCTTGTGGAAAGACAAGACTTGAAAGCTAAGGGTGATTTTCCTCATGATGGACATCTCAGCCCAGCCAAGATGAGAACAGGAGGATGTCAGGCTATTTGGGGACCAAGAATAGTTCTCAGGAACTGCAAGTCATGCATTGAGCAGGTGGTTGCTGTATCAGTTGTTGCATAATACAGGCCCCACACACTCACAAAGGGCACTCAGGAAGTAGTTTACTGACGCTTAGGATACTTCCGTCAATAATGGAAAGCATCATTTAGGCGCACATCTGTTCTTCATTCGGTCCGAGGGAGTTGAAGTCAGAAGGGTCTGCCACAGTTACAGGTAAAGAACTGATGCAGCTATTTACCAGAAGCCAGCCAGCCCTGAATGTTCAATTACTTACAACTTGATTACATATTGCTTTCCTCAGCAAGAGGAGAAGTCTAAGAAAAAGTACTGTCAATTTCTGTTAGAAATTGAATTTTAACGATCCCAGAGAATCCTGCCTGACCGTGTGGGTGTTTACAACTTTTTTGGGGGAATAATTTTAGATTTATAGAAAAATGTGAAAATACTATGTAGAGTTTCTATGTACCCTTCCCCAAGCTTTTTCTTGGATTTTATTGAAGATATTTGGAATCAAAATATTTTGTCTCAGAAAAGAAAATCATTTATTTATCAAATACTTTTATTTTGTGGAACTGGGGACCAGCTAGGAGTGCTGTACCCCTGAGGTACATCTCAATCCCTTTTGATTTTTTTTTTTTTGAGACAGGGTCTTGCTTTGTAGTTCAGGCTGGCCCTGAGCTCACTATATAGCCCAGGCAAGCCTGGAACTCAGCAATCCTCCTGCCTCTGCCTCCCGAGTGCTGGGATTACAGGCTTGAGCCATCAAGCCTGGCATTTGTGGTATGTGGTACTGATTGCTGATGGGCGTGAATCACCACGCCCAGCATTGTATGTAGTTACTGGGGATAAAACCAGGGAACTTGTGCTTGCTAGGCATGTGCTGGAACTACTGAGCTAAATCTCTGGCCTTCCCTTTTGATTTTTTGACACAAGCTTTCACTAAATTGCCCAGTTGTAATTTGAACTTTCGATTCTCCTGCCTCAGCCTCCTGCCTGATGGTAGAATTAGAGCTGTGTGCCACAATGACTAGCTCAATACTTTATTTTTTGTAGTGTGTGTGGAGGGGTTTGAACCCAGAGGGCCTGTGTTACTGTCTTGCTGCTGGGGTAGAATCCCTAATACCTTCCAGTTAAAGGAGGATAGCTTTATTTGGTTCACATTTTCAGAAGGTTCAGTGATTGGTTGCTTGGTGCCAAGGCAGACACAGTATGGTAGAAGGGAAGAAAGCTCCTCACTCCATGGCAGGCAGGTAGCAGACAGAGAGAGGGTAGGGATGAGAACACAGCCTTCCTGGTTATCTCTCCAGTGGATTAATCCATGATGAGCATAGCATCTCATGATCTAACTATCTTCCCAAAGCCCTCCTCCACATGGGAGACTACTGGGGGGATGTTTTAGATCTAAATCATAACAGGTGCTCTACTACTGAGCTACACCCCCAGCCTTTTATTTTGAGATAGGGTCTCACTAAGTTGTCCAATTAGGGATCCTCCTACCTCATCTTTTCACAGTGCTGGAATGACAAGCGTGTCCCATTACACATGATTTAAACATGCTTTTAGAGTCTACTTCATTTATGCTAAGTGTTACAATAGATATAAGGTATGGGCCAATAAATAACACAAGCCAGGCGTGTGGCACATACCTATCATCCCCGAGCTCGGGAGGCGGAGGCAGCAGAATCCTTGTGCACTGGAGGCCAGCCTGGGCTACGTTGTGAGTTCAGGGCCAGCTGAACCACACACTGAGACCCTACCTCCAAAAACAAAAACAAAACCAATAAACAGCACAGGTCTGTGACCCTCACAGGTTATATCGTTTAGCTCAGTTGTAACTTGAACTTGGCTGTCAGCACTATCTAGGAACTTGTTTGAAATACAAATTCTCAGACTCCACTCCAGAGATACTGAATCAAACACTTTAAAGGCAAGGTCCCGCAGTCTGTAGTTTATCAATTTACCCAGGTGATTCTGATCCATGATTTAGCTTAAGAACTAATGGTCTAGTTGGGCAAGACAAATGTGGCATGGCTAATTTAAAATCTGCCATGGTTTAGTCATAGGAAGCAGAGCAGGGTTGGCGAAAGCTCACTTAGTCTGAAGGCAGGAAAAGCAATGGTGAGGAGCGGGTTTAACTGAAGGTTGAGCAATAACCTGGCCAGCTGGAGTGCAGAAAATGTGCATCAGGCCAAGGTGGTTAATCAGAACCGGAGTGGGACTTGGCATTGAAATCTTGCCTCTTCAATGATTGTAAAGTTGCAAATGAGATTAGTTTTCACTCCAAACCTGTTTAACTAAAAGATCTAATTCACTAGTTCTGAATTTTCCAAATGTCTCAGTTAACTAAGGTATTAAGAATTAAATCTAGGGCTGGAGGGTTAGCTCAGTGGTTCTGGCGCCTGCCTTGCAAGCGCAAGGTTCTGAGTTCGATCCCCAGTAACCACATACAAGGCTGGGCGTGGAGACTCATGCCCACCAGCAATCAATACCACATACCACAGTGCCGGGCATGGTGGCTCACGCCTGTAATCCCAACATTCAGGAGGCAGAGACAGGCAGATTGCTGAGTTCGAGGCTTGCCTGGGCTACATAGTGAGCTCAGAAGCAGCCTGAACTACAAAGCGAGACCCTGTCTCAAAAAAAAAAAAAAAAAAAAAAA